>JARQOD010006145.1:0-44411 GCA_033576555.1 Oophaga sylvatica | reverse complement strand
TGGGTGCTGGTGCGGCGTTTTCTGCAGGAACGGGTGCCTCCACTGTGATACTGGCAACCGGTTCAGATTGCAAGGGCTGGGATGCCCGCACGGCCTCCTCTACTGGAACGGGTGCCTCCACTGAGATACTGTCAACCGGTTCAGATTGCAAGGGCTGGGATGCCCGCACGGCCTCCTCTACTGGAACGGGTGCCTCCACTGAGATACTGGCAACCGGTTCAGATTGCAAGGGCTGGGATGCCCGCACGGCCTCCTGTACTGGAACGGGTGCCTCCACTGAGATACTGGCAACCGGTTCAGATTGCAAGGGCTGGGATGCCCGCACGGCCTCCTCTACTGGAACGGGTGCCTCACCTTCCGGTACAGACACTTCAGGGGGTAAGAGGGATTGGCGCCGCTCCAAGTGTAGTTTTAGGGCCCGCCAGCTCGCTTCCATCCTGGCGACCTCCTCCCGGTGCCGGGCCAGGTCTCTCAGGGTATCCTCCGCTTCTTCCAGCGTAGGAGGGTTTCAAGGCCGGGTGCCAAACGGTGGCTCCGTGGCGATCGGGTCGCTTCCGTGGGGGGAGAGCTCTGACTCCTCCATCCCTTCCCACTTCTGCTCACGTCCGTTCGCCATCTCTGCCAAGTCACATGTGTCATTAGCATCAGGAGAGGCGCCATCTTTTGTAGGGAGGCAGGACCTTCGCGTTCATTTCCGCCCACTGAGGAGGATGAGGAGGCGGAACTCCAGAGCTGTGGGGCACGATCTTACATTGCAGTAACATTTAGAGTGGGCGGACATCGTTTTCGCGCCACGGAGTGAGTGTACGCCCACGAGAGCACGCCCTTATTCTTCACCTGTGCCTCGTGGCGCAGATATGACGGAAAAATGGCAAATACAGTCTATGATGATTTTTGCAATTCTCAAGCAAAAAAACAGTTCAATTAAGGCACACAGGACTCGCTTATAGCGAGCTTCTGAATCCTGTTCGTGACGCCAAAGTTGAGTCGCACAGAGCCACAGGTTTTGGGGGTACTCGGCACCAAGCCTGTCGACTTCTATGGGGGATGTGACGGGTAGCACAGCTATGTCCGTGCCCTGGTCGCTCACTGGAATGTGGGATATTTCCAGGGGATGATAGAATGTTTGTGTAGTTTGTCGTGACGCCACCTGTAGTACCTGGTCAGGGTGACCAGCGCTGCTGTGCAGGTCCTCTGGCAGGGATGGTGTAGTGCAGCTAGGTGATAAGTCTTCTACAGGTAAGACGGTATCCTTCCAGGGCAGATAGATGTGAGATAGAGCAATGGTGCAGAGTGATGTAGCAGAGTGGAGTATGCGACGTAGTAAGAAAGCAGGAAAGGAAACAATTCTTACTACAAAGACATGCAGCATAAGGCTGCCTCAACCCCTCCCATCCAACTAGCTACACCCTGTTCTAACCAGCCTGAGCTAGACCATCCCATTGGGTCCGCCTACACTCAGCTGGCATAGTGTACTGTTGAATGCAGTGGTTGGAGTCAATGGGGTGTTTCCTCCTTACCTGAGAGTAAGTTGTCACACCGCTGGGTGCGATGCAACATCTCTGTGGCGACTGGACCCTCGGGTGCTTCTGTCTTTTCACAAATGCCGGCTTTACCCGGCAATTGAATCAGAGGCTATTTTACTATGTAGAAGTGAATAAACTATAAATATATGTATATATATATATATGTCACAATGACATGTATATATATATATATATGTATTCTATGTGTGTATATTTTGTGTTTACAAGGAAAGAAAGTGTTTTTTTAGTTGCGATATTTTGTTCCCATAGACTTACATGGGACTTCCGGTATCGGTATCGGGTATCGCCGATATTTTAGTGATATCGGCGATACCATTCCGATCCGATATTTTTGGATATCGGAAAGTATCGCTCAACACTAATAATAATAATAATATTAATATCGCAGGCTCCACACAACCTCTTTATTAATATTGAAAAGAGTGTGTGAGCCCCATATGCGATAACAGCCGCAGGACCGTGCTATCTGCCACTCATTAGTGCCCCAGACGGCATCCGCGCTGTGGGGGTGAAGGGGTTAAGCTTCTGCCCGCGGGCTAGAAGCGACTCACCCAGCTGGTAACGGTTCTTGCCGGGAGGGGAGGGGAGCGATGTCCGGAGAGCTTCCAGTCAGCGTTCCTGTCAGCAATGGCCGCCGCGCTCTGTCTCCGATGTGCTCCATGTACAGGAGCCAGAAAAGGAGACTGCCATAAAGCGCGCGCTCAGCGGCGGGAAATTCAAAAATAAAAAAGTGCGCACTCCTCTCTCCCTTCTCCTCAGAGTCACCGGCATGTATAATGTACAGCGGCTGCCGCAGCAGCCGTTAAATCACTCACACACATCTTTAATAAAAATGTGGAGTACTCACCAGCCGAGCGCCACAGGGACCCCCAGGGGTTTCTGGTGCTATGCCCATGCTTCCCCCCAGGGCAGGGAAACGCAGTGACCCCTGTGCGTGGTTTGCGTCCCTGCCAGGGAAGCCATCCTCATCCCCTCGGGCCGGCAGGGTTCTGCAGGGACCACCATTAGGGTAATTACAGATCCGCCAAGGGAGAGGTTGGGGTCCAGCAGCGCTGAGACCCCTGAGACCTCTAGACCACTCTGGTGATCCAAGTCTCTTGTCCGATAAAAAATAATAAAATCTTCTGAGGAGCTGCTTCCAGCAGCGACCGTCCTCTGAGACCTCAAATTTTAGACTGAAGACCTGAGTAGGAGGAGCCCGAGCTGGAGGGGCCGGTCAACACGCTTTCTAATCTGAGGTATTGATCCTATCTGGGGCTCCGCCTACCCACTAGTAATGAGTGTGTCTCCCTTCCTTCATCTGCAGCTGAAAAGTGTGTATTTACTGACAGACCAAGTGACACTTAGATTGCAAACAGGGGGACTTACCTTCACTAAGAATGTGACTTATGAAGGTAAGTGCTTGCACCAGAAATTTTTAGGGGCTTCATAGCAAAATGGGTGAACATATATGCATATGCCAATTTTTAGTTACGGTATCTGATCTTAAAACTTAGACTACTTAGTGCTGATGAATCACACACAAAATGGAACACAAAAATATTTTAACACAGGTTGTAATGTAACAAAATAGGTAAAAAGACAATACTTTTGCAAGCCACTGTGTCATAATTAGTGTTGAGCGATACTGCTCGATATCTAAAAATATCGTATCGAAATGGTATCGCCGATATCACTAAATATCGTCGATATCCGATTCTGATACCGGAAGTCCCATGTAAGTCTATGGGAACAAAATATTGCAACAAAAAAAACCCTTTCTTTCGTTGTAAACACAAAATATACACACATAGAATACATATATATATATATATACATGTCATTGTGACATATATATATACATATATTTATAGTTTATACACTTCTACATAGTAAAATAGACTCTGATTCAATTGCCGGGTAAAGCCGTGACATACCCCATAGAAGTCGACGGGCTCGGTGCCGAGTACCCCAAAAACCTCTGGCTCTGTGCGACTCAACTTGGGCGTCACGAACAGGATTCTGTAGCTCGCTATAAGCGAGTCCTGTGTGCCTGAATTGAACTGGTTTTGTGCTTGAGAATTGCTAAAATCATCAGAGAATGTATTTGCCATTTTTCCGCCATATCTGCGTCACGACGAGGCACTGGTGAAGAAGAAGGGCGTGCTCTTCATGGGTGTACACTCACTCAGTGACGCGAAAACGATGGCTCTAAATGGTACTGCAATGTAAGATCGTGCCCCACAGCTCTTCAGTTCCGCCTCCTCATCCTCCTCAGTGGGCGGAAACTAACACGAAGGTCCCGCCTCCCTACAAAAGAGGGGCCCTCTCCAGATGCTAATGACACATGTGACTTGGCAGAGATGGCTAATGGACACGAGCAGAAGTGTGAAGGGATGGAGCAGTCAGAGCTCTCCCCCCACGGAAGCGACCCGATCGCCACGGAACCACCGTTGGGCACCCGGCCTGGAAACCCTCCTACGCTGCAAGAAGCGGAGGATACCCTAAGAGGCCTGGCCCGGCACCGGGAGGAGGTCGCCAGGATGGAAGCGAGCTGGCGTGCCCTAAAAATAAACTTGGAGCGGCGCCAATCCCTCTTACCTGAAGTGTCTGTACCGGAAGGTGAGGCACCCGTTCTAGTAGAGGAGCCCTTGCAATGTGATCCGGTTGACGTTGTCGCAGTGGAGGCACCCGTTCGTGCAAAAAACGCTGCACCTGCAGCACCCCAGATCCCGCTGTCTGCCCCCGTCGCTGAGAAAGAAGAAGCGACACCCATCCTCATGGAGGAGGCCGCACAGGCACCAGAGCACTACCTGCCTGTACCGGAGCCCCGACTGTCATCTGTTCCAGAGCCGGCTGCTTCCTCCGCAGGTGAGCGCCGCCAGGACTGGGGGGCGCCAGGAGAGCTGCCGCAAACCGGACACTGTAAGCTGGCATTTGATGGTGGAGACATGGAGCAGCTGGTGGAGGAGAATTACAACCGGCGTCAGGAGGAAGAGTGGAGACGTTGGGAGCGGGAAGCAGAGCGACAAAGGGAGCAGCGAGAATCCCAAAAACTTCGCCAACGTCAGCTGGAGAAGGACCGGGCAGATAAGGACCGAATGAGAAAGGATAAAGGAACCCTGAGGGAGCCGCAGCGTAAGGGTCGTACGGAGCTTTAAATTGAAAGGTGGTTGGGGCTTCATCCAGGAGCCTGGACTTTATTTAGAAGTTTTTGTGAACCGGCGGGACGTGGAGGCTCACCTCCCAGAAGGACACCCGGGGAGGGACCTGTTGCCAGGAGACTTGGTGACTTACACCCGACACTGGGGTTACAATGGATGGTACGCCCTAAATGTTACCAGGTGCGACCCCTACTCCCCAGAGTGTCAGGAACCTGTGAGACCCTCGGAGCCTTCAGCCTCCCACATCCAGGCCTCTGCAAAAGTGCCCACCCCACGCCGTAAATCTCCCAAGCCTCCCTCAGTGGTCTCCTCAGCAGCCCCAGCTATGGACATGATAACTATAGCTGGCCCGTACCCGGCGCCTGTTAGGCCCCTGGGGTTCGTTCAGTCCGGGACATAGGGTTCCAGACCCGGAGGGAGATGAAAGAGGTGGCCACACAGACCCAGATAGCGGGTCACGACTTGACTGTACAGGCCACACGACGTCATCAGGTCCTGGTGGTCCTTGGTGCCTCGGATGTTTGGCAAGCATCAGAAGAGTACCAGGTGGTACCTGGAACACCCCTGCCAAAGAATTATAAATAACCCGGACAGGGTCCCTGTATGTAAATAGTTAAATTGTTTATGTACCCGGAGGAGTGAATGTTCATAAAAAAGTTTTTTAATTTAATAAAAAAAAAAAACACAGTTTTCATTACTTTTATTACAGTCTCATCCTGCGACGCCATCGATCTCCTGTAAAAAAATGAAAAAAAAAAAAAAAAGTATACCACCTGACCGACGCAGTCCATAGTAACGAGTGTCCCACGACGATCCAGCTCTGCTACATCAGAATGTCATCCCGGTGCAGCACAGCTGATTACCTGCTTCCCCGGCGGTGACGTCATCGGACTGGTTTACGGCCGGGATTACCCTGCAGTCACTGCAGTTATTGCGAAAAACTGCATGTGACCGCCAGGGAGAAGATAATGGCGGTTATCAAGCAGTCCAGGACGTGACCGCCAGAGATCTTCTGCCAGGTAAGTGCCGCTGACTCCTGACAGACCCGACCGACGGACACTCACAGTGACAGTGACAAATCCGATTCCGGTATTCGATAAGACGAAAATATCGAAACGAATTATCGAAAGGCCGATACAGCTAATATCGGCCGATACAGCTAATATCGGCCGATATCCGATATTTGCAGTATCGTATCGCTCAACACTAGTCATGATCCGTTCCAGGGTTTAGTCCTGTCTGCCCTTGGTCCGGGCGGATCATGTCAAGGGTTAACTTTGCTCTGCCTCATTCTGGGTTCAGGTTGGCTATTTAGCTCTCACACATCCTGCTAGCAGTGTGAGCTATACTGCTACCTTCGGCTTGTGAACCTGACTGGTAACCCTTGATTTGTCCTGCTGTTATCCCTGACTTGTCCCGTGTCTGTCGTTCCCCTCTATCTGCCCTGTTCCCTACATTTCCCTGTTTGTCTGTTTGATTCTCTGGTTTTTGACTCAGCCTGTATTTGGACTCGCTTCTGCTTTCTGTCTTTGTCTTATCTGCTTCTGACCGTTGATGACCTCCTGGCTTTCTCCTGACCACGTGTATTGCTTATTCCTTTTGTCCTGCTGCCTCCATACGGTTTTGACTTGGCTTGCCTGATCACGCTCCCGCCACTTGGTGGCGCCTGTGTTTCTGCTCTGTAGAGGGCTTGCTGAGACCTTTAATACTTCAGATGACTGATTATTCCTGACTCAGTCTTGGACGTTTTTGCTGCCACCTGGTGGTGGTTTTGGCTGCTGCAGTGCAGGCCTACTCTGAAGTGTGTAATCCCTTCTCCCCTCTGTAACCTACAGGTGGAGCACACACCAGCCTGCATTACAGCTGCTTGACACACTGTATCTCCTTTGCGATATCCATGTGTCTTACAGGTAAACTGTAGTGATGGGTGAGCACTAAAATACTCGGGTGCTCGTTGCTCGGGTCAAGCAAATTGGAATACTCAGGTACTCGGACAGAACAACAAGCCCAATGTAAGTCTATGGGAGACCCGAGCATTTTTACCGCGATCCCCCCCGGGGGTCCTTTTAAAGTCTAAAAACGTCTGAAAATAATGGAAACACTGCTCAAATGAAACAGGGACATCATGAGGATCACCCCTGGAAGCATTTCTGACTCCTAGTTCACAGCTTTAAACAATGTTGTCAGAGTTTCATGCCATTTTTACCAGTGCACCAAAACACATACCAAAATGAAACCAAAATGGATTTTGCAGGGAAATATGTATAGGCACATCCTTTCCAGTTTAATGACTTGTATATAAGGCAAAATAATTAACACCAGACCAAAATGTTCTCCCCCACTTGGGCTATGTTCAGACGCAGCGTTTTTGAAGCGTTTTTCAACTTTAACATTGCTTTCAACCAATACAAATGCATTTACCGTATTTTCCGGCGTATAAGATGACTTTTTAACCCCAGAAAATCCTCTGGAAAGTCGGGGGTCAACTTATACGCCGGGTATCGTCTTATAGGGTGGTACGGAGGAGTGGTCTCAATGACGAGGGGCAAAATGGCCGCTGGTGGCCGGCGCATGCTCAGATACAGATCTCGGCAACGAGATCTCGTCTCGAGATCTCGTCTCCCGAGATCTCGGAACGAGATCTGAATCTGAGCACCAGCGGCCATTTTGCCGGAGGCCACCGCATCGTAGCAATGGAGCTCCGGTGGCCTCCGGTCTCTAAGGAAATGCCGGCGGAGACCCCCAACACTGCATAAGGAGCCGCCGGCCGAGCCCCCACGATGCAAAAGGAGCCTCCGGCTGAGCCACCAATGCTCATCAAGAGCCGCCGCCGCTGCACAGACAGCCACACAGAGCAGCGCAAGGAGATAATGGTACGTCATATACACCTTCCCTGTGGGACGCCCCCCTCACCTTGCCATTGGGACCACCTCCTCCGCACCGCCCTATAAGACGACACTAGGCGTATAAGAAGACCCCCCACTTTTAAGAAGATTTTATATTTGACTGGAAAAGTTGGGGGGTCATCTTATACGCCCAGTCGTCTTATACGCCGGAAAATACGGTACTTGTAAATATTATTGTAACATATAACAACCCTAGATAGCCATGTGGTGTGTGACACATAAGCAGACACATCTTGTTTCATTTATGAATGAGGGACTCAAAGTCACAAAGCCTAATTTTATAGGGGCTTCAGGTGGCATTATTCTTCTTAAAGGCCCATTATTAAACAGTGGGTCTCCTAAACTGCTATTGCCTATGCAGTGAGTGGATGGGCTACCAAGAATTACGACGCACCACAATAACCCGTTTCATGAGAGGTACAGGAGGGCTTCCAGAAAAAATGTTGCATTGAATGCAAGGCCTGGCTTGCCCCAAAGTTACATGCACCCCAATAAGATTTTCAAGCCACGTACTGGATGGCCACCGGAAAATCCACTTCACATTATTCATTTTGTACTCCCATTCTGTTTTCTTATGCATTGAATGCAAGGTCTGCCCTGCTACCAAGTCATATGCACCCCAATAAGCCTTTGAACCCACATACTGGATGGGCACAGGAAAATCCACTTCGCATTATTCAGTTTGTACTCCTATTCTCTTTTCTTATGCATTGACTGCAAGGCCTGCCCTGCTACCAAGTCATATGCACCCCAATAAGTCGTTGAACCCACATACTGGATGGGCACAGGAAAATCCACTTCACATTATTCATTTTGGAATCCCATTCCCTTTTCTTATGCATTGACTGCAAGGCCTGCCCTGCTACCAAGTCATATGCACCCCAATAAGCCTTTGAACCCACATACTGGATGGGCACAGGAAAATCCACTTCACATTATTCATTTTGGAATCCCATTCTGTTTTCTTATGCATTGACTGTAAGGCCTGCTGTGCTACCAAGTCATATGCACCCCAATAAGCCTTTGAACTCACATACTGGATGCGCACAGGAAAATTCACTTCACATTATTCATTTTGTTCTCCCATTCCCTTTTCTTATGCATTGACTGCAAGGCCTGCCCTGCTACCAAGTCATATGCACCCCGATAAGCCTTTGAACCCACATACGGGATGGGCACAGGAAAATCCACTTCACATTATTGATTTTGTCCTCCCATTCCCTTTTTTTATTCATTGACTGCAAGGCCTGCCCTGCTACCAAGTCATATGCACCCCAATAAGCCTTTGAACCCAGGTACTGGATGGGCCTAGGAAAATCCACTTCACATTATTCATTTTGTCCTCCCATTCAGTTTTTTTTTTGCATTTACTGCAAGGACTACCCTGCTACCAAGTCATCTGCACCCCAATAAGCCTCTGAACCCAAGTACTGGATGGGCCCAGGAAAATCCACTTCACATTATTCATTTTGTACTCCCATTCTGGTTTCTTATGCATTGACTACAAGGCCAGCCCTGCTACCAAGTCATCTGCACCTCAATAAGCCTTTGAACTCAGGTACTGGATGGGCCCAGGAAAATTCACTTCACATTATTCATTTTGTCCTCCCATTCCCTTTCATTATGCATTGACTGCAAGGCCTGCCCAGCTACCAAGTCATATGCACCCCAAAAAGCCTTTGAATACACATACTGAATGGGCCCAGGAAAATCCACTTCACATTAATCATTCTGTCCTCCCATTCTGTTTTTTTTTGCATTGACTGCAAGGCCTGCCCTGCTACCAATTCATATGCACCCCAAAAAGCCTTTGAACCCATATACTGGATGGACCCAGGAAAATCCACTTCATATTATTCATTTTGGACTCCCATTCAGTTTTTTTTCCATTGACTGCAAGGCCTGCCCTGCTACCAAGTCACATGCACCCCAATAAGCCTTTGAACCCAGGTTGTTATGATATGGTAGCCGACGAGGACTGTAACAAAAGTAGCCAAGGCAGCCAGTCACCCAGAGTGGTTGGTAACTAATGGATTGCAGACCCCTAAACTAACCGCACAACTAGAAGCAGCCGTGGGATGTACCTACGATGACCTAGACGCCTCGACACAGCCGGAGAGTTAGCTAAGCCTAAAGATAGAAAGGGGAAAGCTAACTGCCCCGGAGTAGCGCCCCAAAGTAATAGGTAGCCCCCACACATATATTGGCGGTGAGACAAGATGAAATACAAACACAGGCAGAAAATAGAGTAAGCAAACACTGGGGCCCAAAACTGTCTAGATAGGACTGGACAGAAAAGAATACTTTCTGCAATCCAGCAAAACCCTAGGAAAAATTCCAACACTTCTGATTCCAAAAAAATACTGAGACCACAAGATCTCTCCAGCTATATAAGAACTCCGGTGTGAATATGTAGCTACCCAGCAACCACTGAAATAACAGGGACTGAAAGAAGAACAAATTACTGAGAAACAGAGACCAGCGCAGGCCCCAGCAGGGAGACCCGGCTGACATCACTCAGAAAGCAGAAAAAAACAAAAGAAAACAAAACCACTGAAACAAGCAAGAAATAGCTTATCTGAAAGTTTGCAGGAGACCAGAGAAGCTGACTTCCAAACTGGACAAGGAAGAGAGAACTAATCACCGGCGAGGATCATGGGACAGTTACTCCCTTAAATCCCCCAGTCATGACTCCCAGATTGCCAATCATCAGCAGCTGAAAGGTCTCTGTCAGTCAAGACTGGTTCATTAATATCAACAGCCACCAGAGGGAGCCCCAACTCAGAATCCAGAGAATTCACAACAGTACCCCCCTTGAGGAGGGGTCACCAAACTCTCACCAAGCCGATCAGGGTGAGCCCAGTGAAAGGCACAAACCAATCTCTCCGCATGAATGTCAGAAGCAAACACCCAAGAATTGTCCTTCTGACCATAACCTTTCCACTTAACCAAGTACTGGAGTCTCCGTCTAGACAGACGAGAATCCAATATCTTCTCTACTTCATACTCCAAATTGCCCTCAATCAAAACAGGCTCAGGGGGCGCAGTCGTAGGAACCACTGGCTCAACAAACCTTTTAAATAAAGACTTGTGGAAGACATTGTGAATCTTAAACGTCCCTGGAAAAGCCAAATGGAAGGAAACAGGATTAAGAATTTCCAAGATCTTATAAATGTGACGTCCGCTCACTGCAGGTCTGAACTGCAGGTAAGACAGTACCCGAGAAACCCCGAGACCCTTTACCCCTATACAGGGATCTGGAATTACAGCGAAGCCCAGGGGGTAGCTGCCTATGAGAGCAGTGGACCAGAGTAGGAAGGACGCTAGGAAGGGAATAAAAAGCGAGACCAAATGCGAAGTCAGAAGTCCAAGGGTCAAAACCAGGCGGGCGGCAAAGGTACAAAATCGGCAGGCAGAAGAAGGGTCAGAAATTCAGGCAAAGGTCAGAGATACAATAGCGAAACAAACTAGCACACTGGGGAAACCAAGACTATATCTGGCAGCTTGCAAGCCAGGCTCCAAGGCATTTGAAGGGCATGGCTACCTCTCACAGGCTCACAGTCTGATGACCTCATCTGGACCGCTCCCAGAACCAGGCCAGATGGTGATGCATGACTGACACCAACCACTTCACCTCTGACAGAAGAGCGAAGCCTACGCCCACCAGATGCCTGTGCAGGGACCCCCTCTCTGTCACCAACATTACCCACAGGCGAAACATGGCGATGTGCAGCGACAGAGACCGGTGTCAAAGGAGCGGAACCATATGAGGATACCGTTCTCCTATCACTGGCACCACCAGCCGAAGGAGTCCGGCGCCTCCCAGCAACCGAGGCAGGAACACCAGCCACTGAATCCAACGGCGACGTGACAATAAGGTCCAATGAACCTTGGCTTAAATTTTGGAGATGCAACCTTCATAGGGATATTTCTTGAGGACAACCAAACCATGTCACCCACTTTAAACCAAGGACCATCAGTCCTATGCCGGTTGGCAAACCGTTGGGCCTTCTCCTGAGAGAGAGACAACTTATCCACTACTTGATCCCAAATCTGCAGCATTCTCTCCACCATAGAGTCAACACCCAGACAGACAGAAGCCTCCACCTGCCCGAAGAAAATCGAGGATGAAACCCGAAATTGCAGAAAAAAGAGGACATCAAAGTGGCAGAACTAGCCCTATTATTTAGAGCAAATTCAGCCAGAGGCAAAAAAGAGACCAAGTCATCTTGATCAGCAGACACAAAACATCTCAAATAAGTTTCCAAGGTCTGGTTTGTTCTCTCAGTCTGCCCATTGGTCTGAGGGTGAAATGCAGAGGAGAAAGACAGCTGAACTCCCAGTTTAGAACAAAAGGTCCTCCAAAATCTAGAAACAAACTGGACTCCTCTGTCAGACACAATGTTCTCTGGAATGCCGTGCAACCGAATCACCTGCTGAAAAAACAAGGGCACCAACTCGGAAGAGAATGGCAACTTCGGCAGTGGCACAAGATGAATCATCTTGGAAAAATCACAGATCACCCAGATAACAGTCATTCTCTGAGAGACAGGGAGGTCAGAAATAAAATCCATAGAGATATGGGTCCATGGCCTCCTGGGCACAGGCAATGGCATTAACAATCCTCTAGAGCGAGAGCAAGGTTTGGACCGAGAACAAGTCCCACAGGACTGCACAAAGTTCCTGACGTCACGAGATAAGGAAGGCCACCAAAGGACCGACTCACCAAATTCTTTGTACCAAAAATACCGGGATGACCAGCCAACGCAGAGCAATGAAATTCAGACATAACTTTTTCCCTCCATTGGTCTGGGACATACAATTTCCCCGCAGGGCAACGTTCAGGTTTATCCCCCTGAAATTGCTCCAGGGCCAGTCTCAAATCGGGTGAGATAGCAGAAAGAATGACACCCTCCTTAAGAATGGCAGTAGGCTCAGTCACTTCAAGAGAATCCACAAGGAAACTCCTAGAGAGGGCATCTGCCTTAACATTCTTAGTTCCCGGGAGAAAGGAGACCACAAAGTTAAAAAGCGTGAAAAACAAGGCCCACCTGGCCTGTCTAGGATTCAATCGCTTGGCTGATTCGAGATAAGTCAAGTTTTTGTGGTCAGTGAGGACCACAACTTGATGTTTGGCTCCCTCTAACCAATGTCTCCACTCTTCGAATGCCCACTTCATAGCCAATAATTCCCGATTCCCCACATCATAATTACGTTCAGCTGGGGAAAACTTTTGGGGGAAGAAGGCACAAGGGTTAATCTTAGAGGTGACAGGATCCCTTTGGGACAAA
Organism: Oophaga sylvatica; assembly: GCA_033576555.1. Taxonomy (NCBI): domain Eukaryota; kingdom Metazoa; phylum Chordata; class Amphibia; order Anura; family Dendrobatidae; genus Oophaga; species Oophaga sylvatica. The sequence continues at coordinate 31,524 of JARQOD010006145.1, read as the reverse complement.
ACGGCTCCTGCCCCAATCTCAGAAGCATCTATTTCCACCTGAAATGTGAGAGCAACATCAAGTTGCCGCAGAACCGGAGCAGAAGTGAATCTCCGCTTAAGCTCCTGAAAAGCCAAAACTGCCTCTGGAGACCAATTTACCACATCAGAGCCCTTTTTGGTCAAATCAGTAAGTGATTTCACAATACCAGAAAAATTACTTATAAATTTACGGTAAAAATTAGCAAAACCAAAAAATCTCTGAAGAGCCTTCAATGAAGTGGGCTGAACCCAATCAGAAATGGCCTGAACCTTGACTGGGTCCATTTCAATAGCAGACGGAGACAAAATGAATCCCAAAAACAAAACCTTCTGTACGCCAAAGAGACATTTTGATCCCTTGACATACAAAGCATTTTCTCTCAAAATACGGAACACCATCTGAACATGCTCCACATGAGAATCCCAGTCATTAGAAAAAAAATCAAAATATTGTCCAGATAGACGATCAGAAACTTATCCACAAAATCCTGGAAAATATCGTTCATGAAAGATTGGAAGACAGAAGGGGCATTAGTGAACCCAACAGGCATCACTAGGTACTCAAAATGCCCCTCAGGGGTATTAAACGGCGTCTTCCATTCATCCCGTGCTTAATGCGAATAAGATTATACGCCCCCTAAGGTCAAGCTTGGTAAACCAACTAGCACCTTTCACTTGGGAGAATAAATCGGAAATCAGGGGTAGCGGATACTGATATTTAACAGTGATCTTATTAAGGAGACGATAGTCAATACATGGTCTCAATGAACCATCCTTTTTGGCCACAAAGAAAAAGCCAGCACCCAAGGGTGAAGAGGATGTTCTAATATGACCCTTCTCCAATGACTCCTTGATATAAGATCGCATAGCATCATGCTCAGGTACAGACAAATTGAAGAGCCGACCCTTGGGAAATTTACAACCGGGCACCAACTCAATCGCGCAATCATAACTTCTATGAGGAGGCAAGGACACAGACTTACTTTCACTAAACACATCAGAATAATCAGCCAAATAGCCGGGGATCTCCTGAGGCTGGGGAGAGGTAGAAAACACAGGATTGTCACCATGAACACATTGACAACCCCAACTGGCCACAGACACAGACTTCCAATCTGAAACAGGATTATGGGTCTGCAACCAAGGAAAACCCAGTACAATAATGCCATGCAAATTATGCAACACTAAAAATTTACAATTTTCTTGGTGGTCCAGGGCTACCCGCATTATCACCTGGGTCCAAACCTGGGGTTTATTCTCCAACAAAGGGGTTGAATCAATGCCCAGCAAAGGAATAGGAGTCCGCAGGGGTACCATGGGAAACCACAATGTTTGGCAAAATCAAAATCCATCAGGTTCAGGGCTGCTCCTGAATCCACAAAAGCCTGAGCAGAAAATGTGGACAAGGAGCAGATCAAGGTAACAGTCAAGAGAAATTTAGACTGTACATTGCCGAAAACAAATGAGCGTGAAAAAACGTCTTTGCCGCTTAGGGCAGACGGAAATAGCATGAGAAGCGTCTCCACAATAAAAACACAACTTATTATGCTTCAGAAATTCTCGAAGCTGAGCCCAGAAACAACCCCATCACACTGCATGGGCTCAGGGGCCCGTTCGAAAGGCAACACAACCTCCCACATAGCTTTACGTTCACGCAAGCGTCGGTCAATTTGAATAGCCAATGACATAGAATCGTTGAGCCCCGAAGGGACAGGAAATCCCACCATAACATCTTTTACCGTCTCTGCCAGCCCTTTCCGAAAAAGAGCCGCAAGTGCATCATCGTTCCATTTAGTAAGAACTGCCCATATTTGGAATTTCTGACAATATAACTCTGCTGTTTCCTGACCCTGGTTCAATGCCAATTAGGTTTTCTCAGCTTGATCAATCACATTAGGTTCATCATACAATAAGCCCAGAGCCTGAAAAAACACATCAACATTAGCCAAAACAGGATCTTCAGGTGTCAGTGAAAACGGCCAATCCTGAGGGTCACCGCGCAACAGAGAGATGACAATTTTAACCTGCTGCATCGAGTTCCCTGAGGAATTACTGTAGGTTTCAAGGCAAAAAACAATTTACAATTGTTCTTAAAGTTCAATAATTTAGACCGACCCCAAAAAAATAAATCAGGACTAGGAATCTTAGGTTCTGCAGAAACAACCTAGTGAGATAGGTAGAAATACTCCGAAGTTCATCAGCAAGCTGTTCAACACGATCGGACAAATGCTTAATTTTGTCATGTCGCCGTTGGATTCAGTGGCTGGTGTTCCTGCCTCGGCCACTGGGAGGCGCCAGACTCCTTCGGCTGGTGGTGCTGGTGATAGGAGAGCGGTATCCTCATATGGTTCCGCTCCTTTGACGCCGGCCTCTGTTGCTGTGCATCGCCATGTTTGGCCTGTGGGTAATGTTGGCAACAGAGAAGAGGTCCCTGCGCAGACGTCTGGTGGGCGTAGGATTCGCTCTTCTGTCAGAGGTGAAGTGGTTGGTGTTATGTTTTGGTAGCTGAGGAGAGCAGGCAAAAACGGCAATACACCAGAGAGGTTGGATTCTACTGGATTGCAGTACCCTGACTAACCACCACAACTAAAGGCAGCCGTGGAGCGTTCCTACATTGGTCCTAGACGCCTCGTCACAGCCTGAGAGGCTAACTACACCTAAAGATAGAGAGAGGAAAGCTATCTGCCCCGGAGCAGATCCCCAAAGAACATAGGAAGCCCCCAAACATGTAATGGCGGTTAGACAAGAAGAAATACAGACACAGACAGAAAATAGTATGAGCAAACGTTGGGGCCCAATCTACCTGGACAGAAAAGGATAGGAAGGACACTTACTGCAATCCCAAAAAACCCTAAAAAGTACCAACTCTACTAATTCCGAAAACACCTGAGATCACACGACCTCTACCACCTAAATTAGTTCTCTGGTGTAACAAAACTAAGCCGCAGCAACTGAAAAAACTGGAAAAGGCAAATGAACAAATAACAGAGGCTCAGATAAACTGAGAGGAGCACAAGCCCCGAAGGGGACCTGGCTGACCTCCACAAGAGTGCAGGAAACAATGCAAAAAGCAAGCACAAACATACAAGCAGAAGATATCTTATCTGTTAGCAGAAGATGCAGGCAAGACACAGCAGGCTTCCAAGTGAACCAGGAACCAAAGTTGAGACAAGAACAATTGATCACCGGCAACCCTGATGGGAGGGAACCTCCCTTATATAAGACCAGTCAGTAACTCCTGATCGCCAATCTTCACAATCTTCATTGAATGGTTCAGTACTGTTTGTAACCACCAGAGGGAGCTCCCGCTCAGAATTCATTTCTAACACATTCACAACAGTACCCCCCCCCTTGAGGAGGGGTCACCGAACCCTCACCTGGGCAACCAGGTCGGTCAGGATGAGCTCTGTGATACGCACGGATCAGTCTCCTAGCATGGATGTCCGAAGCAAACACCCAAGAATTGTCCTCCTGACCATAACCTCTCCACTTAACCAAATACTGGAGTTTCCGTCTAGAAAAACGAGAATCCAATATTTTCTCAACCACATACTCCAGATTGCCCTCAACTAAAACAGGGTCAGGAGGTACAGCCATAGGAACCACTGGCTTGACAAATCTCTTCATTAAGGACTTGTGGAACACGTCATGGATCTTAAATGTCCCTGGAAGAAGTAAACGAAAGGAAACAGGATTAAGAATCTCCATGATCTTATAAGGTCCAATGAATCTAGGCTTAAACTTAGGAGATTCAACTCTCATAGGGATATTTCTTGAGGACAACCAGACCAAGTCCCCCACTTCAAACCGAGGACCATCAGTCCTATGCCGGTTGGCAAACCGCTGGGCCCTTTCCTGAGAGAGGGACAACCTCTCCACTACCTGGTCCCAAATCTGCTGCATACGCTCCACAACAGAGTCAACACCCGGACAGACAGAAGCCTCCGTCTGTCCCGAAGAAAATCGAGGGTGAAACCCGAAATTGCAGAAAAATGGAGACATCAAAGTGGCAGAGCTAGCCCTATTATTAAGAGCAAACTCAGCCAAAGGCAAAAAAGAGAACCAGTCATCTTGATCAGCAGGCACAAAGCATCTCAGATAAGTCTCCAATGTCTGGTTTGTTCTCTCAGTTTGTCCATTGGTCTGAGGATGAAAAGCCGAGGAGAAAGACAATTGAACACCAAGTTTAGAACAAAAAGTCCTCCAAAATCTGGAAACAAACTGGACTCCTCTGTCAGACACAATGTTCTCAGGAATGCCGTGTAACCGAACCACGTGCTGAAGGAACAAAGGCACCAATTCAGAGGAGGAAGGCAACTTAGGTAATGGCACAAGATATATCATCTTGGAAAACCTATCACAAATCACCCAAATAACGGTCATTCTCTGAGAAACAGGGAGGTCGGAAATGAAATCCATAGAGATATGGGTCCATGGTCTCTTGGGCACAGGCAATGACATCAACAAACCACTAGAGCGAGAGCAAGGCTTGGAGCGAGAGCAAGTCCCGCAGGACTGCACAAATTCCCTGACGTCACGAGACAAAGTAGGCCACCAAAAGGACCGACTAACCAAGTCTCTGGTACCAAAGATTCCGGGATGACCGGCCAACGCAGAACAATGAATCTCAGACATCACACTCTTTTTCCACCGGTCTGGGACAAACAATTTCCCAACGGGGCAGCGCTCGGGTTTATCCTCCTGACACCCTTCCAGAGCCAGTCTCAAATTGGGCGAGATGGCGGAAAGAACTACACCCTCTTTCAAAATAACAGCAGGATCAGATAATTCAGGAGAGTCCGCAAGGAAACTCCTCGATAGGGCATCCACCTTAACATTCTTAGTGCCAGGAAGAAAGGAAACCACAAAATTAAAACGTGTGAAAAACAAGGCCCACCTGGCCTGTCTAGGATTAAGTCGCTTGGCTGATTCCAGATAAACCAGATTCTTATGGTCCGTGAGGACCACCACCTGATGTTTGGCTCCCTCCAGCCAATGTTTCCACTCTTCAAAAGCCCACTTCATGGCCAATAACTCCCGATTACCCACGTCATAATTACGTTCAGTTGGAGAAAATTTTCGAGAGAAAAAAGCACAAGGGTTACTTTTAGAGGTCTCAGGATCTCTTTGGGACAAAACGGCACCTGCCCCAATTTCAGAGGCATCAACCTCCACTTGAAATGGCAGAGAAACATCAGGCTGCCGTAGTACAGGAGCAGAAGTGAATCTCTGTTTAAGTTCCTGAAACGCAGAGACTGCCTCAGGAGGCCAATTCACCACATCAGAACCCTTTTTGGTAAAATCAGTCAATGGTTTAACAATAACAGAGAAATTACCAATAAATTTACGATAAAAATTGGCAAAACCCAAGAATCTCTGAAGAGCCTTTAATGAAGTAGGTTGGACCCAATCACAGATGGCCTGAACCTTGACCGGGTCCATTTCAATAACAGATGGAGACAAAATGAATCCCAGAAATGAGATCCTCTGTACGCCAAAAAGACACTTTGATCCCTTCACATACAGAGCATTCTCTCTCAAAATCTGGAACACAGTCCGAACATGTTTCACATGAGAGTCCCAGTCATTGGAAAAAATCAAGATATCATCCAAATAAACGATCAGAAATTTATCCACAAAATCCTGAAAATGTCATTCATGAAGGACTGGAAGACGGAAGGAGCATTAGTGAGCCCAAAGGGCATCACTAGGTACTCAAAATGCCCCTCTGGGGTATTAAACGCCGTCTTCCATTCATCCCCGCGCTTAATGCTAATAAGGTTATACGCCCCCTGAGGTCAAGCTTGGTAAACCAAGTAGCACTTTTCACCCTGGAAAACAGGTCAGAAATCAAGGGTAATGGATAATGATATTTCACAGTGATATTGTTCAAGAGACGATAATCAATACACGGTCTTAATGAACCATCCTTTTTGGCCACAAAGAAAAAACCGGCACCCAAGGGTGAGGAGGATCGTCTGATATGACCCTTCTCCAATGACTCCTTGATATAAGACCGCATAGCGTCATGTTCAGGTACAGACAAGTTAAAAAGGCGACCTTTAGGGAATTTACTACCAGGCACTAATTTAATAGCGCAGTCATAGCTCCTATGGGGGGGCAAGGATGCAGATTTACTTTCGCTAAACACATCAGAAAAATCAGTCAAAAAGTCAGGAACATCTTGAGCCTGGGGAGAGGCAGAAAAAACAGGAGTGTTGGCATTAACACATTGGCAGCCCCAACTGGTTAGACACAGATTTCCAATCCAAAACAGGATTATGAGACTGTAACCAAGGGAAACCTAGTACAATAACGTCATGCAGATTATACAGCACCAAAAATTTGCAACTCTCCTGATGATCAGGTTCAACCCTCATTATCACCTGAGTAGAGAACTGGGGTTTATTCTCAGCCAAAGGGGTAGAATCAATCCCCAGTAGGGGAATAGACTTCCATAGGGGTATCAAGGGAAACCCACAACGTTTAGCAAAATCAAAATCCATCAGGTTAATAGCTGCTCCCGAATCAACAAAAGCCTGAGCAGAAAATGTGGACAGGGAGCAAATCAGGGTAACAGTCAACAAAAATTTAGTCTGAACACTACCCAAGACAACTGAGCATGCAAAACGTTTTCCCCCGCTTAGGGCAGACTGAAATAGCATGAGAGGCATCACCACAGTAGAAACATAACCCATTGCGTTTTCGAAACTCATGACGCTGTGCCCCAGAAGCCACTCTATCACACTGCATGGGTTCAGAAGCTGGTTCACAAGGCAGCACTATTCCACGCATACTTCTACGCTCACGCAAACGTCTGTCAATTTGAATCGCTAATGACATAGAATCATTGAGACCAGAGGGAGCAGGGAAACCCACCATAACATCTTTTACATTCTCTGACAGACCCTTCCGAAAAAGGGCTGCCAAAGCATCATCATTCCATTTGGTCAGGACTGCCCACTTTCGGAATTTCTGACAGTACAACTCAGCGTCCTCAAGCTCCTGATTTAATGCCAACAAGGTTTTTTCAGCTTGATCAGTGACATTAGGTTCATCGTACAATAACCCAGAGCCAGAAAAAATGCATCAACATTACTCAAAACAGGGTCCCCAGGTGTCAGGGAAAAAGCCCAATCCTGAGGACCGCCGCGCAGGAGAGAGATGACAATTTGAACCTGCTGTGCTGCGTTCCCTGAGGACTTAGGCTTTAACGCAAAAAACAACTTACAGTTATTTTTGAAATTCAGAAATTTAGCTCGATCCCCCAAAAACAAATCTGGCATGGGGATCCTGGGTTCCACAACTGGCAACCTAGCAAGATAGGTAGCAATACTCTGAACCTCAGTGGTAAGCTGATCCACACGGCCAGACAACTGTGCAAACTCCATGGAAAAAAAAAGAAATAGAATCCTCCTCAGCACCCAGAGAAAAAGAGGGAAAAAATGCAACAAACGGGAAAAAAAAAATCTCTGACATCTCTGACAACCTTTTTTGTTTCCACACTATTTTTCCCTTCTGTGAGTACCATATAATTTTCAGTTTTGGCCGGTGATACTGTTGTGTTTTGGTAGCTGAGGAGAGCAGGCAAAAACGGCAATACACCAGAGAGGTTGGAATCTACTGGATTGCAGTACCCTGACTAACCACCACAACTAAAGGCAGCCGTGGAGCATTCCTACGTTGGTCCTAGACGCCTCGTCACAGCCTGAGAGGTTAACTACACCTAAAGATAGAAAGAGGAAAGCTATCTGCCCCGGAGCAGATCCCCAAAGAACATAGGAAGCCCCCAAACATGTAATGGCGGTTAGACAAGAGGAAATACAGACACAGAAAGAAAATAGTATGAGCAAACGCTGGGGCCCAATCTGCCTAGACAGAAAAGGATAGGAAGGATACTTACTGCAATCCAAAAAAAACCTAAAAAGCCAACGCTACTAACTGCAAAAACACCTGAGATCACATGACCTCTACCACCTAAATTAGTTCTCTGGTGTAACAAAACTAAGCCGCAGCCACTGAAAAAACTGGAAAAGGCAAATGAACAAACAACACTGTCTCCAGAGGAACCGAGAGGAGCCCAAGTCCCCCCGGGGAGGGGAACCTGGCCAACCTCACTGAAATGCAGAGAAATATGAAAATGGCAAGCACAAAAACAAAAAACAGAGAATATATTATCTGAGAGCAGGAGAAGAGGCAAGACTCAGCAAGCTTCCAAGTGAACCAGGAAACAAAGTTGAGACAAGAACAATTGATCACCGGCAACCATGATGGGGGGAAACCTCCTTATATCTAGCCAGTCTGTGATTCCTGATTGCCAATCCTCACTGTATGGTTCAGTACTGTTTGTAACCACCAGAGGGAGCTTCTGCTCAGAATTCATTTCTAACACATTCACAACAGGTTGGTGTCAGTCATGCATCACCATCTGGCCTGGTTCTGGGGGTGGTCCAGATGAGGTCATCAGACTGTGAGCCTGTGAGAGGTAGCCATGCCCTTCAAATGCCTTGGAGACTGGCTTGCAAGCCACCAGATATAGTCTTGGTTTCCCCAGTGTGCTAGTTTGTTTTGCTATTGTATTTCTGACCTTTACCTGGATTTCTGACTGTTCTACTGCCTGCCGATTTTGTACTTCAGCTGCCCGCCTGGTTTTGACTCTAACTTTAGCCTGAATTTCTGACCCTTCTACTGCCTGCCGATTTTGTACCTTTGCTTCCCTCCTGGTTTTGACCCTTGGACTTCTGACTAATCATTTGGTCTCGCTTTTTATTCCCTTCCTAGCATCCTTCCTACTCCGGTCCACTGCTCTCATAGGCAGCTACCCCCTGGGCTTCGCTTTAATTCCAGATCCCTATATAGGGGTAAAGGGTCTCGGGGTTTCTCGGGGTGCTGTCTTACCTACAGTTCAGACCTGCAGTGGGCGGACGTCACATTACTGTCACGTCGCCATTGGATTCAGTGGCTGGTGTTCCTGCCTCGGCCGCTGGGAGGCGCCGGACTCCTTCGGCTGGTGGTGCCGGTGATAGGAGAGCAGTATCCTCATATGGTTCCGCTCCTTTGACTCCGGCCTCTGTCACTGCGCATCGCCATGTTTCGCCTGTGGATAATGTTGGCGACAGAGAAGGGGTCCCTGCACAGGCATCTGGTGGGCGTAGGCTTCGCTCTTCTGTCAGAGGTGAAGTGGTTGGTGTCAGTCATGCATCACCATTTGGCCTGGTTCTGGGGGTGGTCTAGATGAGTACTGTCACGTCGCCGTTGGATTCAGTGGCTGGTGTTCCTACCTCGGCCGCTGGGAGGCGCCGGACTCCTTCGGCTGGTGGTGAAGGTGATAGGAGAGCGGTATCTTCATATGGTTCCGCTCCTTTGACACCGGCCTCTGTCGCTGCGCATCACCATGTTTGGCCTGTGGGTAATGTTGGCGACAGAGAAGGGGTCCCTGCGCAGGCGTCTGGTGGGCGTAGGCTTCGCTCTTCTGTCAGAGGTGAAGTGGTTGGTGTCAGTCATGCATCACCATCTGGCCTGGTTCTGGGGGTGGTCCAGATGAGGTCATCAGACTGTGAGCCTGTGAGAGGTAGCAATGCCCTTCAAATGCTTTGGAGCCTGGCTTGCAAGCCACCAGATATAGTCTTGGTTTCCCCAGTGTGCTAGTTTGTTTTGCTATTGTATTTCTGACCTTTGCCTGGATTTCTGACTGTTCTACTGCCTGCCGATTTTGTACCTCAGCTGCCCGCCTGGTTTTGACTCTAACTTTAGCCTGAATTTCTGACCCTTCTACTGCCTGCCGATTTTGTACCTTTGCTTCCCTCCTGGTTTTGACTCTTGGACTTTTGACTACGTATTTGGTCTCGCTTTTTATTCCCTTTCTAGCGTCCTTCCTTCTCCCGTCCACTTCTCTCATAGGCATCTACCCCCTGGGCTTCGCTGTAATTCCAGATCCCTGTATAGGGGTAAAGGGTCTCGGGGTTTCTCGGGGTGCTGTCTTACCGGCAGTTCAACATCCACTAGGTCGCTTCTAAGCCTTTTTGGGGTGCATTTCAATTTGATGCAGGCAGGGCCTTGTATTCAATACATAAGCTAACAGTATGGCAATGGCAAAAGAGTAATGTGAATGCGGTTTTCCTGTGTACATCCACTAGGTCGCTTCTAAGTCTTTTTGAGGTGCGTTTGAATTTGATGTAGGGCGGGCCTTGCATTCAATGAAGAAGCTAACAGTATGGCAGTGGCAAAAGAGTAATGTTAACGTGTTTTTCCTGTGTACATCCATTAGGTCGCTTCTAAGCCTTTTTTGGGTGCGTTTGAATTTGATGTAGGGCGGGCCTTGCATTCAATGAAGAAGCTAACAGTATGGCAGTGGCAAAAGAGTAATGTGAACGTGTTTTTCCTGTGTACATCCACTAGGTCGCTTCTAAGCCTTTTTGGAGTGCATTTCAATTTGATGCAGGCAGGGCCTTGTATTCAATGCTTAAGCTAACAGTATGGCCGTGGCAAAAGAGTAATGTGAATGTGGTTTTCCTGTGTACATCCACTAGATCGCTTCTAAGCCTTTTTGCAGTGCGTTTAAATTTGATGCAGGCAGGGCCTTGTATTCAATGCATAAGCTAACAGTATGGTAGTGGCAAAAGAGTAATGTGAACGTGGTTTTCCTGTGTACATCCACTAGGTTGCTTCAAAGCCTTTTTGGGGTGCGTTTCAATTTGTTTCAGGCCAGGCCTTGCATTCTCTGCATAAGCAAACAGTATGGGAGACACACTAATGACAAACTAATGGGAACAATTTTGTCATGAGGCCCTCAAGTACGTCTGTTGAAAGGGTTATTGGGGTGCATGTAACATTGGGGCAGGCCAGGTCTTGCATTTAGTGCATAAGCAAACAGTATGGGAGGCACACTTTCTTCTAATGGGAACAATTTTGTCATGAGGCCGTCAAGTACGTTTGCTGAGAGTGTTATTGGGGTGCATGTAACATTGGGGCAGGCCAGGCTTTGCATTCCCTGCATAAGCAAACAGTATGCGAGACACACTTTCTTCTAATGGGAACAATTTTGTCATGAGGCCCTCAAGTGCGTCTGCTGAAATGGTTATTGGGGTGCATGTAATTTTGGGACAGGCCAGACCTGGCATTCAGTGCATTAGCAAACAGTATGTGAGACACACTTTCTACTAAAGGGAACAATTTTGTCATGAAACCTTCAAGTACGTCTGCTGAAAGGGTTATTGGGGTGCATGTAGCATTGGGGTAGACCAGGCCTCGCATTCTCTGCATAAGCAAACAGTATGGGAGACACACTTTGTTCTAATAGGAACCATTTTGTCATGAGGCCCTCAAGTACGTCTGCTGAATCGGTTATTGGGGTGCATGTAACTTTGGGGCAGGCCAGGCCTTGCATTCAGTGCATAAGCAAACAGTATGGGAGACACACTTTCGTCTAATGGGAACAATTTGTCATGAGGCCTCAAGTACGTCTGCTGAAGGGGTAATTGGGGTGCATGTAACATTGGGCAGCCCGGGCCTTGCATTCAATGCATCATTTTTTCAGGAGGCCTCTTGTACGTCTCGTGAAAGGGGTATTGGGGTGCGTCCTAATTTTTGGCAGCCAGCCACTCACTGCATAGGCAATAACAGTATAAGATACCCACTGTTTAATAATTGCCCTTTAAGAATATTAATGCCGCCTGATGCCCCACTAAAAATAGGCTCTGTGACTTTAAATGTCCCTCCTTAAAAAAATGAAACAAGATGTGTCTGCTTATGTGTCACACACCACATGGCAGCTAAGGTTGTGAAATGTTACAATGACATTTCCCAGTGAATGAATTGTATTGGTTGAAAGTAATGCTAAAGTTGAAAAACGCATAAAAAACGCTGCGTGTCTACATAGCCCAAGTGGTGGAGGAACATGTTTGTTTGGGGTTAATTATTTTGCCTTATATACAAGTCATTACCCTGGAAATGATGTTCCTTAATATATTTCCCAGCAAAATCCATCTTGGTTTTGTTTTTGTATGCTTTTTGGTGTGAATGTAAAATGGCGTGAAACTCTGACAACATTGCTTATAGCTGTGACCTAGAAGTCAGAAATGCTTCCAGGGACATTTGCCATGATGTTCCATGTCATGTGAGCAGTGTTTCCATCATTTTCAGACGTTATTAAACCTTAAAAGGACCCCCGGAGGGATCGTGGTAAAATGCTCGGGTCTCTCATAGACTACATTGGGCTCGTTGTTCTGTCCGGGTACCCGAGTATTATAAATTGTTCGACTCGAGCAACGAGCACCTGAGCATTTTAGTGCTCGTCCATCACTATTATAACTTCTCTGCCGTTCTAATCAACAAAGGCCTCTACTCTATCAAAGATTTTTTGCAAGATGAGAAATTTGATCTTTTCAGGATTCTCAATCCATACTATTATGATACATTTTCAGAAAAAAACAAAGACACATTTTTAGATGTTTCTACTCTCCTACTCTTTCTATTCACCATGTCAAATTTGCCCATTTTTAACTCATATTTTACTTCTACTTCCATAAGTATAGTTTCTCCTTTAACCACTTCACCCCAGTCTGTTTTCACCTTTTTTACCAGGCCAAATGTTACAATTCTGACCAGTGTCACTTTATGTGGTAAGAACTCTGGAACACTTCAAAGTATCCAGTGATTTTGAGATTGTTTTTTTTGTGAAACAGTGTACTTCATGTTAGTGGTAAATTAAGGGCGATAATTTTTGTGTTTATTTGTGAATATATTGGAATTTTGGAGAAATTTTTAAAATTAACAATTTTCAAACTTACAATTTTTATATACTTAATCAAATGGTTATATCACACAAAATAATCAAAACCAATTTTTGTAGGGATCACATCACATTTGAAGTGACTTTCAGGGCCTATGATGGAAAATACCCCAAATTACTCCAGTTTAAAAACTGCACCCCTCAAAGTGCTAAAAATCACATTCAAAAGTTTATTAGGATGAATAAAAGCAATGTAGAAGGAAAAACATGAACATTTTACTTTTTCCCTCAAAAAGAGATTTAGCCCCAAATTCTGCATTTTCACAAGGGTACCAAGAGAAAATGTCTATACAATTTGTTGTGCAATTTCTCCTGAGTACCCCATATGTGGTGGAAACCAATTATTGGGCACATGGCAGGACTCGAAAGGGAAGGAGCGCCATTTCACTTTTGGAGTGCAAAATTGGCTGGAATAGCTAGAGGACGCCATGTGGAGAGCCCCTGATGTGCTTAAACAGTTGAAACCCCCAAAGCAACCTCTTTTGGAAACTACACTCCTCAAGGAACTTATCCAGAGATGTGGTGAGAACCTTGAACCCACAGGTGGCTTATAGAAATTTTTAATGTTGAGCTATGAAAATGGAAAAATACATTTTCTTGCAAAAAAGTTGTTTTGCCCAAAATTTGTAATTTTCACAAGGGGAACAAAAGAAATGGACATTATAATTGTGTGTTCAATTTCTTCTGAGTACTCTAATACCCATGTAGTAGAAAACTATTGTTTAGGCACACGTCAGGGCTCAGAACAAAAGAGCGCCAACTGAATTCTTGAGTTCAATTTTAGCTGGAATAGATTGCAGATGCCATGTCACATTTAAAGAGCCCCAACATGCCAAAACAGCAGAAACCCCAAAGTGACTCCACTTTGGAAACTACACCTCTTGAGGAATTCATCTTGGGGTGAAGTGGGCATTTTTAACCTTCAGGCCATTCATAAAATTGTATAACATTAGCTGAGTAAATGGAAAATTACCATTTTTTCCCTAAAATGTTGCTTTTGCCACAATTTTTTCATTTTCAAAGGGACAGAAGAAAATACAATTTATTACACAATATCTCCTGAGTGCGGTAATACCTCACATATGGTCAAAAAGTACTTTTGAGGCACAGTACAAAGCTCAGAAGGGAAGAAGCTCAATATTGCAGTTCTGATTTTGCTGGAATGGTTTGAGGGTACCATGTCACATTGGAAGAGCCCCTGAGGTGCCAAAACAACATAACTCCCATAAGTGACCCCATTTTACAAATTATACCTCCCAAAGAATTAATCTAGGGGTGCAGTGAGCATGTTGACACCACATGTGCCTCACGCAGTTTTACACCATTGAGAGGTGAAGAAAGAAATAATTACATTTTTACCTCTAAATTGTTGTCTTAGCCCAAATTTCTAATTTTTATAAGAGCTAATAAGAAAAAATGGACCTCACAGTTTGTTGTGCAATTTCCCCTGAGCATGTGTCACGATCCACATTTTGGATCTGTGGCAGATCTCTCTCTGCATGTTAAAACCTATTTCCTGTCTGGCCAGCGGGGGTTAATCTCTTGTCTTTGCCCCGGTGGCCGCTGGTGTAATTGCATTGCCTGACTTGTCAGGAGAAGGTGGAGTCCACTCCCACGATCCTTTAAAAGGCCACATTAGGCCTCAGCTGGTGTTGCTAATATTGCTTTCTCTGGAAACCACCCAAGCTGGAGCCAGGAGCTGCTGAGAGCAGTTGTACTTCAGTTGCTTCCCTCATCTGGTGCCTTATTACTCTGCTGTGCGGAGCATTACAGCAGAGAAAGCTAAGTGTTTATTGTTTAGTTGATTTAACCCCTAGGTGTCTGTCTTTCCTTTGGTTGTTTTGTGTTATTCACATTATTCCCTGTCTCACCTCCTGGGGAGGGGGTTGGTGGGTTTAGCTCAGGGCTAAACAGGAGACAGGGACAGGTCGGTGACTTGGGCCTCGCTACCTTTAACCCCTTACTGCCATCGGACGTACTATCCCGTCCATGGTACCTGGGCCCGTATGACCGGGGACGGGATAGTACGTCTCGTGCGATCGGACGCGCTCCCGGGGGGAGCGCAGCCGATCGCAGCCGGGTGTCAGCTGATTATCACAGCTGACACCCATGACTGTGTGTCAGGAGCGGTCACGGACCGCTCCCGGCACATTAACCCCTTGCACACCGCGATCAAACATGATCGCGGTGTACTGGGGGCACAGGGGAGAATCGCGCAGGGTGGGGGCTCCCTGCGCGCCCCCCTGAGACCCTCAGAGCAGCGCAATGTGATCGCGCTGTTCTGAGGGCTTCCTCCCTCCAGGACCCGGATCCAAGATGGCGCCGGGGTCCTGGAGGGAGGCGGCTACCTCAGTGCCTGCCGAGAGCAGGCACTGAGAAGCCTGCTGCACTGCCTGAGCGATCGCTGGTGTGACAGAGTGCTGTGCACACTGTCACACCAGCGATCTGATAAAATACAGTGATGTCCCACCCTGGGACAAAGTAAAAAAGTTAAAAAAATAAAAATAAACATGTTTTAAAAAAAAATCCAAAATAAATAAAAAAAAAATATATATATTCCCCAATAAATTCACTTCTTCCTGTAAATAAAAAAAACAAAGCAATAAAAGTACACATATTTGGTATCGCCGCGTCCGTAACGACCCCCCCTATAAATTGTCCCACTAGTTAACCCCTTTAGTGAACCCCTTAAAAAAAAAAAAAAAACGAAGCAAAAAATCAATGCTTTATCATCATACCGCCGAACAAAAAGTGGAATAACACGCGATCAAAAAGACCGATATAAAAAAACATGGTACTGCTGAAAACGTCATCTTGTCCCGCAAAAAACGAGCCATCATAGAGCATCATCAGCGAAAAAATAAAAAAGTTATAGCTCGCAGAATAAAGCGATGCAAAAATAATTATTTTTTATATAAAATTGTTTTTATTCTATAAAAGCGCCAAAACATGAAAAAATGATATAAATGAGGTATCGCCATAATCGTACTGACCCGAAGAATAAAACTGCTTTATCAATTTTACCACACGCGGAACGGTATAAACGCCTCCCCCAAAAGAAATTCATGAATTGCTGATTTTTGTTCATTCTAACCTCCCAAAAATCGAAATAAAAAGCGATCAAAAAACGTCACGTGCTCAAAAATGGTACCAATAAAAACGTCAACTCGTCCCGCAAAAAATAAGACCTCAAATGACTCTGTGGGCCAAAATATGCAAAAATTATAGCTCTCAAAATGTGATGATTCAAAAACTATTTTTGCAATAAAAAGCTTCTTTTAGCGTGACAGCTGCCAATCATAAAAACCTGCTATAAATAGTAAATCAAACCCCCCTTTATCACCCCCTTAGTAAGGGAAAAATAATAAAATTAAAAAAAAGTATTTATTTCCATTTTCCCATTAGGGTTAGGGTTAGGGTTGCGGCTAAAGTTAGGGTTAGGGTTGGCGCTAAAGTTAGGATTAGGGTTAGGGTTGGGATTAGGGGTGTGTTAGGGTTAGGTTTGTGGTTAGGGTTGGGACTAGGGTTAGGGGTGTGTTGGGGTTAGGGTTGGAGTTAGAATTGGGGGGTTTCCGCTGTTTAGGCACATCAGGGGCTCTCCAAATGTGACATGGCGTCTGATCTCAATTCCAGCCAATTCTGCGTTGAAAAAGTCAAACGGTGCTCCTTCACTTCTCAGCTCTGCCATGCGTCCAAACAGTAGTTTATCCCCACATATGGGGTATCAGCGTACTCTGGACTCCAAGAGTTATTGTGCAATTTGTCCTATTTATTCTGTTACCCTTGGGAAAATAAAAAACTGGGGGCGAAAATATCATTTTTGTACAAAAAAAAATATTTTTTGTTTTTACGGCTGTACATTATAAACTTCTGTGAAGCACTTGGGGCTTCATAGCGCTCACCACACATCTAGATAAGTTCCTTGTGGGGTCTATTTTCCAAATGGGGTCACTTGTTGGGGATTTCCACTGTTTAGGCGCATCAGGGGCTCTCCAAATGCGACATGACGCCCCCAGACCATTCCATCAAAGTCTGCAATCCAAAACGTCACTACTTCCCTTCCGAGCCCCAACGTGTACCCATACAGTAGTTTTCTCCCACATATTGGATATCAGCGTACTCAGGACAAATTGGACAACAACTTTTGGGGTCCAATTTCTCCTGTTACCCTTGTAAAAATAAAATATTGGGGCAAAAAAATCATTTTTGCAAAAAAAAAAAGGATTTTTTATTTTTACGGCTGTGCGTTATAAACTTCTGTGAAGTACTTCGGGGTTCAAAGTGCTCACCACACATCTAGACAAGTTCCTTGTGGGGTCTATTTTCCAAAATGGGGTCACTTGTGGGGGGTTTCCACTGTTTAGGCGCATCAGGGGCTCTCCAAATGTGACATGACGCCCCCAGACCATTCCATCAAAGTCTGCAATTCAAAACGTCACTACTTCCCTTCCGAGCCCTGACGTGCGCCCATACAGTAGTTTTCTCCCACATATTGGGTATCAGCGTACTCAGGACAAATTGGACAACAACTTTTGGGTTCCAATTTCTTCTGTTACCCTTGTGAAAATAAAATATTGGGGGCGAAAAAAATCATTTTTGTAAAAAAAAAAGGATTTTTTATTTTTACGGCTGTACGTTATAAACTTCTGTGAAGCACTTCGGGGTTCAAAGTGCTCACCACACATCTAGATAAGTTCCTTGTGGGGTCTATTTGCCAAAATGGGGTCACTTGTGGGGGGTTTCCACTGTATAGGTGCATCAGGGGCTCTCCAAATGTGACATGACGCCCCCAGACCATTCCATCAAAGTCTGCAATTCAAAACGTCACTACTTCCCTTCCGAGCCCTGACGTGCGCCCATACAGTAGTTTTCTCCCACATATTGGGTATCAGCGTACTCAGGACAAATTGGACAACAACTTTTGGGTTCCAATTTCTTCTGTTACCCTTGTGAAAATAAAATATTGGGGGCGAAAAAAATCATTTTTGTAAAAAAAAAAAAAAGATTTTTTATTTTACGGCTGTACGTTATAAACTTTAGTGAAACACCTGGGGGTTCAAAGTTCTCACCACACATCTAGATAAGTTCCTTGAGGGGTCTAGTTTCCAAAATGGTGTCATTTATGGGGGTTTCCACTGTTTAGGCAGATCAGGAGCTCTCCAAACACGACATGGCGTCCAGCCAATTCTGCATTGAAAAAGTCAGACGGCGCTCCTTCCCTTCCAAACTCTGCCATGCACCCAAACAGTGGTTTACCCCCACATATGGGGTATCAGCGCACTCAGGACAAATTGCACAATAACTTTTGGAGTCTTGTTACCCTTGGAAAAATAAAAATTGGGGTGAAAAGATCATTTTTGTGGAAAAAATATGATTTTTAATCCCTCTCTGACATCAGACGTACTATCCCGTCCATGAAACCCGTGCCATTCTGACCATGGACGGGATAGTACGTCATGCCCTTTAATGCGACATCGCGGCTTAAGTAGCGGTGATCGCATTAAAATTCCGACGCCAGCTTACCTCTTGGAAGTTGGCGTCGGCATCCCGGGCTGCGTCCTCCCCCCTCAGGCCTCCCGATCGCTGTGATTGGCTGTTGAATTCTGAACAGCCAATCACAGCCTTTCTCACTGTTTCAGCCAATCAGAGCGGCTGAAACAGTGAGATCGCAGGCTAGGATCGAGTACCGATGTACTCGATCCTAGGCCTGGGCCTAGGAAGGTCCAGACCCCCCCCGGATTGGTGCGATCGCCGATCACATCGATCGCGCCAATCGCAGGGCACAGCCGCGGTATATCCGCGCTGTGCCCTGCCTGTACCTGCCTGGATCGGTGCAGTAATAGCACCGATCCTAGGCCAGGGCATGTAGGGCATGAAGGAGCTGATTGGCGCGATCGATGTCATCGACGATCGCGCCAATCACAGGGCACAGCAGCAGTGTGACCGCTCTGTGCCCTGCTAGGTGACCTGCCTAGGAATCGAAGCTGTGAGCTCAGATTACTAGGCCGGTGCCTAGCAACCGGCAATGCAGGGGTCTCCTTTGATTGGTGGGATTGATGTGATCATCGATCCCACCAATGACAGGTCACAGCAGCGATGTGACCGCTCTGTGACCTGTCTGCAAACTGGATCTGACCTGTCTGACCGCACTGCAGGGGTCCTCACACTTGCTGAGGATTCCTGCTGTGCGGTCACACTGCCAGATCTCCTCCTGTGCTGGGCCTTGTGGTGCCACAGTAGCCTGTGACACCACAACTCCTGCTGAAGAAAGAAGAAAGAAGAGAGAAGAAAGAAGAGAGAAGAAAGAAGAGAAAAGAAAGAAAAGACTACAAACGTGAGTTTTTGAACCCCGATCCCTGCCCGATCCACCCCAATCCCCCCATTCCCCCCTTCCCTTTCCCCCTCTTTTTACCCCCCCTTTGCGTCGCCGAGCGTTGATTGGTGACGCAGTTCACCGATCAACACTTTCGCACCCCCCTCCGTGCGCACATCCAGCAGCCGCAAACTTTGATAAGTGACAGCGGTCACTTATCAGAGCTCGTGCCTGCCGGTTTTTTTTTTCACCCCCCCTTTCTGCCACTCCCGTGCGCACATCCAGCAGCCACGGAACTTTGATAAGTGACACCAGTCACTTATCAGAGCTCGTTCCTGCCGTTTTTTTGTTTTTTTCACCAACTTTTCCGCCACTCCCGTGCGCACATCGAGCAGCCACGGAACTTTGATAAGTGACACCAGTCACTTATCAGAGCTTGTTCCTGCTGTTTTTTTTTTTGTTTTCCACCAACTTTTCCGCCACTCCGTGCGCACATCCAGCAGCCGCGGAACTTTGATAAGTGAAACCAGTCACTTATCAGAGCTCGTGCCTGCCGTGTTTTTTTTCACCCCCCCTTTCCGCCACTCCCGTGCGCACATCCAGCAGCCACGGAACTTTGATAAGTGACACCAGTCACTTATCAGAGCTCGTTCCTGCCGTTTTTTGTTTTTTTTCACCAACTTTTCCGCCACTCCCGTGCGCACATCGAGCAGCCACGGAACTTTGATAAGTGACACCAGTCACTTATCAGAGCTCGTTCCTGCTGGTTTTTTTTTTTTTTCACCAACTTTTCCGCCACTCCCGTGCGCACACCCAGCAGCCACGGAACTTTGATAAGTGACACCAGTCACTTATCAGAGCTCGTTCCTGCCGTTTTTTGTTTTTTTTCACCAACTTTTCCGCCACCCCGTGCGCACATCGAGCAGCCACGGAACTTTGATAAGTGACACCAGTCACTTATCAGAGCTCGTTCCTGCTGTTTTTTTTGTTTTTTTTCACCAACTTTTCCGCCACTCCCGTGCGCACATCCAGCAGCCGCGGAACTTTGATAAGTGACAGCGGTCACTTATCAGAGCTCGTGCCTGCCAGTTTTTTTTTTCACCCCCCTTTCCGCCACTCCCGTGCGCACATCCAGAAGCCGCGGAACTTTGATAAGTGACAGCGGTCACTTATCAGAGCTCGTGCCTGCCAGTTTTTTTTTTTTTCACCCCCCTTTCCGCCACTCCCGTGTGCACATCCAGCAGCCGAGAAACTTTGATAAGTGACAGCGGTCACTTATCAGAGCTCGTGCCTGCCAGTTTTTTTTTTTTTCACCCCCCTTTCCGCCACTCCCGTGCGCACATCCAGCAGCCGCGGAACTTTGATAAGTGACACCGGTCACTTATCAGAGCTCGTGCCTGCCAGTTTTTTTTTTCACCCCCCTTTCCGTCACTCCCGTGCGCACATCCAGCAGCCACGGAACTTTGATAAGTGACACCGGTCACTTATCAGAGCTCGTGCCTGCTGGTTTAGACTTTTTTTCACAGGCCTTTTTTTTCCCTATTCGCTTTCTTTTCTTTTAGCTTTTTCTTTTCAGCTTAGTTTACACCAATCACTATCCCCCCCCCCCACACACACACAGTTATAAATAAAGTTCACACAAAGCACCACATTCACAAAAAAAATGTCCCGCTCGTCACGCTCATCCCAACAGCGCTATTCAGTGGAGGAGGCATACGCTTTCCTTGCCTCCGACACTGATAGCGAGGGAGAGGATCCCACATTTCTTTATTTTTCAGATGAAGATTCTTCTTCCTCCTCATCTTCCTCCTCGGGTCCTGCGGAACCGCCACGCAGACGCCCCAGGACAGAACATGAGGCAGCGCCCGCCCCTGAAAATGAACCAGCGCACCCCTCTTCGGACCCCGTATGGACCCCGGCCCCCGAAAATTACGAGCCACTGATTCCTGATTTTGTGGCAGAATCAGGAATCAGGTTTGACTCCACCGGCTTCACAGAAATAGACTTTTTCAAAGTCCTTTTCTCTGAGGATTTAATTAACCTCATGGTGGAGCAAACAAATTTGTACGCTCGGCAATTTTTGGCGCAAAACCCCCATTCATCATTTTCCAACTGGTCTCCTGTAGACGCAGTTGAAATGATGCAGTTTTGGGGCCTGGTCCTCCATATGGGGATCCTGAAGAAGCCAGAAATTCGGCAATATTGGAGTGTTGATATTTTATACAACACTCCACTGTTCCGAATGGTCATGGCTCGGACGCGTTTTGAGGCCATCCACAAATTCCTGCATTATAATGATAATGCACAGTGTCCCCCACGAGATGACCCCAACTTTGACCGCCTGTTCAAAGTTCGGCCGGTCATCGAACACTTCAACAAAAAGTTTGCTGAAGTGTACGTGCCCCAAAGGGACATCTGCGTGGATGAGTCCTTGGTTCATTTTAAGGGACGGCTCGCATTCCGCCAGTACCTGCCCAGCAAGAGGGCAAGGTACGGAATCAAACTCTACAAGCTGTGTGAGAGTACCTCAGGGTACACACACAGCTTTAGAGTTTACGAAGGAAAGGACACCAGGATTGTACCCCCTGAGTGTCCCCCCGTCCTGGGAGTGAGTGGGAAAATTGTGTGGGATTTGGTGCACCCACTGCTGGATAAAGGTTATCACCTTTACACTGATAACTTTTATTCCAGCATCCCACTCTACAAATCCCTCTCTGCGCGAGGTACCGCAGCCTGCGGTACCGTCCGCAAAAATCAGAGAGGCCTCCCAAAGACGCTACTTGGGCTGATGCTCATAAAGGGTGAGAGCAGAGCCCAATGTAGCGACCACCTGTTGGTGGTCAAGTACAAGGACAAGAGGGATGTCCTCTTGACCACCATACATGGTGATGGCAGCGCCCTCAGCACTGTACGGGGTACCTCTACACAGGTCCGCAAACCGGACTGTGTACTGGGGTACAATAAATACATGGGGGGTGTTGATCTCTCTGATCAACTCCTCCAACCGTACAGTGCTTTGAGAAAGGCCAAGGTGTGGTACAAGAAGCTGTCCGTGCACATCGTCCAAATGGCAATGCTCAACGCTTTCCTGCTGTCACGATGTGCACGCAACAGCGATACGACGTACCTTCAGTTTCAGGAGGTAGTGGTTAAGGCCCTGATGTTTGGCGCTCAGGAAACAGCGGGCCCCAGTACTTCCGGAACTGAAGGTGCTCGTATCATACCAGGTCAGCATTTCCCGGGGGTGGTCCCGCCAACTGGAAGAAAAGGTAAGCCGCAAAAAAGGTGCCGAGTGTGTTACAAAAGGGGAATACGCAAGGACACCACTTACCAATGCATATCAAAAAACTGACCGGCACATCCAAACTTAGATTCAGTGTGAACAGGTGCTAAACCTAGAGTCACCAACTCATATACATACAAGAAGAAAAGGTAGCACACTGTAGCGCTATAGCTTGCAAACACGAAATATGAAAAATATGAAAAATGAATTACATCATTACCTTAGAAATATGAAAAATTGAGAAGTCTTAGCGCATAAGATGGCCAAATTATGTGAGCCTGATAGCCACGTCAAGGCTCTTCTCGTATATCAGGTCCCTAACTAATGCCTATCCTCGCTTTAGAAAAGTCTGTCTGCATGGGAACCTATGAATCCTCTTTTCAGACTAAAATCTACATCTCTGTGGAGGGGTGATGAACCTGCTGTAATTAAAAGGCCTGTGACCACCAGGTGGAGTGCTCAGGCAGAAGGTAAATGAATACATATCAAAAAACTGACCGGCACATCCAAACTTAGATTCAGTGTGAACAGGTGCTAAACCTAGAGTCACCAACTCATATACATACAAGAAGAAAAGGTAGCACACTGTAGCGCTATAGCTTGCAAACACGAAATATGAAAAATATGAAAAATGAATTACATCATTACCTTAGAAATATGAAAAATTGAGAAGTCTTAGCGCATAAGATGGCCAAATTATGTGAGCCTGATAGCCACGTCAAGGCTCTTCTCGTATATCAGGTCCCTAACTAATGCCTATCCTCGCTTTAGAAAAGTCTGTCTGCATGTAATTCATTTTTCATATTTTTCATATTTCGTGTTTGCAAGCTATAGCGCTACAGTGTGCTACCTTTTCTTCTTGTATGTATATGAGTTGGTGACTCTAGGTTTAGCACCTGTTCACACTGAATCTAAGTTTGGATGTGCCGGTCAGTTTTTTGATATGTATTCATTTACCTTCTGCCTGAGCACTCCACCTGGTGGTCACAGGCCTTTTAATTACAGCAGGTTCATCACCCCTCCACAGAGATGTAGATTTTAGTCTGAAAAGAGGATTCATAGGTTCCCATGCAGACAGACTTTTCTAAAGCGAGGATAGGCATTAGTTAGGGACCTGATATACGAGAAGAGCCTTGACGTGGCTATCAGGCTCACATAATTTGGCCATCTTATGCGCTAAGACTTCTCAATTTTTCATATTTCTAAGGTAATGATGTAATTCATTTTTCATATTTTTCATATTTCGTGTTTGCAAGCTATAGCGCTACAGTGTGCTACCTTTTCTTCTTGTACCACTTACCAATGCGACACCTGCCCGAAAAACCTGGCCTGTGTATGAAGGATTGTTTCAAATTGTACCACACCTCCATGCACTACTAATTTACTTTACAGGAAAGATTAGTTCCAGAAGGGGGGCACATTTAGAAAAGTTCCTTGGGAGTCTACTTTCCAAAATTATGTCACTTGTGGTTTTTTTTACTGTTTAGGCACATCAGGGGCTCTGCAAACGGAACATGATGCCCGCAGACCATTCCATCAAAGTCTGCTTCCAAAACGTCACAATTTCCCTTCTGAGCCCCGAATTGTGCCCAAACAGTTTTTTCCCACATATGGGGTACCAGTGTACTCAGGACAAATTGGACAACAACTTTTGTTGTCCAATTTCTCCTCTTAACCTTGGGAAATAAAAAAATTGGGGACTAAAACATCATTTGTGTGAGGTAAAAAGTAGGATTTTTTTTTTTCACACCTGGGCATTATAAACTTTAGTGAAACACTTGGGTGTTCAAAGTGCTTATCACACACCTAGATAAGTTCCTTAGGGGGTCTAGTTTCCAAAATGGGGTCACATGTGGGGGGTTTCCACTGTTTAGGCACATCAGGGGCTCTGCTAACGGAACATGACGCCCGCAGACCATTCCATCAAAGTCTGCATTCCAAAACGTCACTGCTTCCCTTCCGAGCCCTGCCGTATGCCCAAACAGTGGATCCCCCCAACATATGGGGTATCAGCGTACTCAGGACAAATTGGACAACCACTTTTGGGGTCCAATTTCTCCTCTTACCCTTGGGAAAATAAAAAATTGGGGACTAAAACATCACTTTTGTGGAAAAAAAATAAATTTTTTTTTTTTCACGCCAGGGCATTATAAACGTTAGTGAAACACTTGGGGGTTCAAAGTGCTCACCACACATCTAGATAAGTTCCTTAGGGGGTCTAGTTTCCAAAATTGGGTCACATGTGGGGGGTTTCCACTGTTTAGGCACATCAGGGGCCCTCCAAACGCGACATGGCGTCCGTTCGCAATTCCAGCCAATTTTGGTTTGGAAAAGTCAAAAGGCCGCCCCTTTCCCCTTTCAAGCCCTGCCGTGCGCCCAAACAGTGGTTCCCCCCACATATGGGGTATCAGCGTACTCAGGACATGTTGGACAACAACTTTGTGGTCCAATTTCTCCTCTTACCCTTGGGAAAATAAAATTTGGGACTAAAACATCATGTTTGTGGAAAAAATATGATTTTTTTTCTTCAGGCTCTACATTACAAACTTATGTAAAGCACTTGAGGGTTCAAAGTGCTCACCACACATCTAGATAAGTTCCTTAGGGGTCTAGTTTCCAAAATTGGGTCACATGTGGGGGGGTTTCCATGTTTAGGCACATCAGGGGCCCTCCAAACGCGACATGGCGTCCGTTCGCAATTCCAGCCAATTTTGGTTTGGAAAAGTCAAACGGCGCTCCTTCCCTTTAAGCCCTGCCGTGCGCCCAAACAGTGGGTCCCCCCCAATATGGGGTATCAGCGTACTCAGGACATGTTGGACAACAACTTTTGTGGTCCAATTTCTCCTCTTACCCTTGGGAAAATAAAATTTGGGGACTAAAACATCATGTTTGTGGAAAAAATATGATTTTTTTTTTCTTCACGGCTCTACATTACAAACTTGCGTGAAGCACTTGAGGGTTCAAAGTGCTCACCACACATCTAGATAAGTTCCTTAGGGGGTCTAGTTTCCAAAATGGGGTCTCATGTGGGGGTTTTCCATGTTTAGGCACATCAGGGGCCTCCAAACGCGCCCATGGCGTCCTTCGCAATTCCAGCCAATTTTGGTTTGGAAAAGTCAAACGGCGCTCCTTCCCTTTCAAGCCCTGCCGTGCGCCCAAACAGTGGTTCCCCCCACATATGGGGTATCAGCGTACTCAGGACATGTTGGACAACAACTTTTGTGGTCCAATTTCTCCTCTTACCCTTGGGAAAATAAAAATTTGGGGACTAAATGTACGCTGTCTAATGATATGTGTACGATGTCAGTTAACTATTCTTACAGAAACAACACTCTATCAACATATAGTTTAGCAACATCAGCATGTAAATATAGAATAGATTTACCTGACACGATATCCGTTGAACTCAGGGTTAATCTTGAGGACTTGATACGCTGTCACAGGAAAGAGGAGGACCGGGGTCTAACCTGACCCTAAAACTGGGGTCCTAACTAATCCCTCACCTTGGAGGTACTGATAATGGTTCAGAGGTCCAAGTCTCCAGCCTAACCCTGTCTCCTATCAGTCCCTGAACCCTGTAATCAGTCCTAAGAAGGACCCTGATTACCACAAAGGGATATGGGCTGATCTCTGCTAAATACACAGATTAGACATATAAGACAGACTGGAGAAAACACAGACTTGCATACACACTCAAACACAGAAGGAACATAAATGGTCTGGGATATAAAACTCTAAGCAAGGTGAGCTTAAAACAACTAAGGAGCTCTTTAACTTAAGTCTATACAGATACAATCCTATCTGTGGTCTGCATGAAGAATTTCACTGGCAACTCCCAACACAGACAACCAGAGATTTAAAGGAAACCAATCAACAAATAATTAATTGCAGCCGGGAGAAAACTGCACCCAGTCCCAGAACTGAGCACAGACAGAATTAACTCCCTAACTGCCAAACACAAAGAAACAGCAACTCAGCTGTGAGAAGTCAGAATGTGCAACCGCGACGATCTTCGTGGTGATGCACACATGACAGTACCCCCCCTTCTACGAGGGGCCTCCGGACCCTCAGGGCCAGGTTTGCCCGGGTGAGTTCTGTGGAAGGTCCGCACCAAACGATCTGCGTTAATGTCAGACGCAGGAACCCACGTCCTCTCCTCTGGACCATACCCTTCCAATGCACCAAGTACTGAAGGGACCGGCGATTCAGACGTGAGTCAATGATCTTTGACACTTGAAACTCCAAGTTACCATTGACCACCACTGGAGGAGGAGGTAGAGGTGATGGTATGACTGGTGCCACGTACCTCTTAAGTAATGACTTGTGGAACACATTATGAATTTAAACGTAGGAGGGAGGTCCAGACGAAATGCCACAGGATTAATTATGGAACTGATCCTGTACGGACCGATGAATCTGGGGCCCAGCTTCCAGGAGGGAACTTTAAGTTTTATATTCCTGGTAGACAACCATACCCGATCGTTCACATTCAGATCTGGACCAGAAACTCTCCTCCTATCAGCCATACGTTTATAACGGTTCCCCATAGCACTCAGATTATTCAATACACCTCTCCACACTGAAGCAAGTGACGACGAGAAACGCTCCTCCTCAGGAACCCCAGAAGGGCCCCCCCATTGAAAGTACAAAACTGGGGATGAAAACCATATGCCCAAAAAACGGGGATTTACCAGTGGACTCGCTCCGCCTGTTGTTAAGAGCGAACTCTGCCAGAGGGAAGAAAGAAGACCAGTCCTCCTGGTTCTCTGAGACAAAACACCGAAGATAAGTCTCAGGCTTTGATTCAGACGCTCTGTCTGACCATTGGTCTGCGGATGAAAAGCCGAGGAAAATGACAATTGCATCCCCCGACGTAAACAAAATGCCCTCCAAAATTTAGACACAAACTGAGACCCCCTATCTGACACCACATCAGAAGGCAACCCATGAAGTCTCACAATCTCCCAATGAACACCTGCGCCAGAGTTTTAGCATTAGGGAGGGCAGGAAGAGCAATGAAATGTGCCATCTTACTGAACCTGTCAACAACCACCAGAATGACAGTTTTCCCTGACGACGGAGGAAGATCCGTAATGAAGTCCATAGACAAATGAGTCCATGGACGCTCCGGAAGATTCAAGGGTAAAAGGGTCCCAGACGGACGGGTATGCGGGGTCTTAGAGCGAGCACAAACCCCACAGGACGCGACAAAAGTTATAACATCTTTATTAACGTTAGGCCACCAAAACCGGCGAGAAAGGAGATCTAAAGTAGCCTTACTCCCTGGATGTCCTGCTAAAGCAGAATTTTGATGTGCCCAATAACCTTTTGTCTCAACTGATTTGGGACAAACAGTCTCCTGAAGTCCTGCAGGGGCGTCCCCTGAGCCTCTAATACCTCCCTCAAGCTCAGAACATACAGCCGACACTACCACCCCCTCCTGAAGGATAGGAATCGGGTCATCGTTTTCCCGGCCCTGGGAAACTGCGAGACAAGGCATCAGCCTTAACATTCTTAGACCCCGGGCGATAAGTGACGACAAAATTAAACCGGTAAAAAACAACGACCATCGAGCTTGTCTGGAATTCAGACGCTTAGCAGATTCCAAATACAGCAGGTTTTTGTGATCAGTAATGACGGTGACGGGTGGACTGCCCCCTCCAAAAAGTGACGCCATTCTTCAAAAGCCAACTTAATGGCCAAAAGTTTCCCCATTGCCGATATCATAATTCCTTTCGGCGGACGACAACTTCTTAGAAAAGAAAGCGCACGGATGCCATTTACCAGGGGACGGACCCTGGGACAATATTGCACCCACCCTACGTCAGACACGTCCACCTCCACAATGAACGGCTGTGATGCATCTGGTTGGATGAGAACGGGTGCCGAAGCAAAACATTTTTTCAAAGAGGAAAAAGCTTGGCAAGCTTTGTCCGACCATTTAGAAAAAATCCGTCCCTTTTCTTGTCATGTCAGTGAGAGGTTTGACAACAGATGAGAAATTACAAATAAATTTCCGGTAGTAGTTAGCAAACCCCAGAAAACGCTGCAGAGCCTTAAGATCCTCTGGCTGATCCCATTCAAGCACTGCTCTCACTTTTCAGGGTCCATACGGAAACCGGAGGCTGACACCAAGAAAACCCAAAAACTGAAGTTCCTGTACGGCAAATACACACTTTTCCAGTTTGGCGTATAGTTTATTGTCTCACAAGATCTGCAACACCTGTCTCACATGCTCCTGGTGAGACACAAGATCTGGCGAGTAAATTAAAATGTCATCCAAATATACGACCACAAACAGCCCCACAAGGTGACGAAAAATGTCATTAACAAAATGTTGGAAAAACTGCTGGTGCAGTAGTCAGACCAAAAGGCATGACAAGGTTCTCATAATGTCCCTCCGGCGTGTTAAACGCCGTTTTCCACTAATCCCCCTCTTTTATCCTAATCAAATTATACGCCCCCCTGAGATCCAATTTAGAGAACCATTTGGCGCCAACAATTTGATTGAAGAGATCAGGAATAAGAGGGAGAGGATACGGATCTCGAACAGTAATCCGATTAAGTTCGCGGAAATCCAAGCAAGGGCGTAGGCCTCCATCTTTTTTCTTCACAAAGAAGAACCCCGCGGCCACTGGGAAGATGATGGTCTAATATCCCCTTTGGCCAGACTTTCCGAAATATAGTCTTTCATAGCCTGCCTCTCAGGACCAGAAAGGTTATATAACCTAGCTTTAGGTAACTTAGCATCAGGAAGTAAATTAATAGAGCAGTCATACACGCGATGAGGAGGCAACTCCTGACACCCCTCCTCAGAGAACACATCCCCAAAGTCCTTCAAAAAAGGAGGCAATGTACTAGGCACGACCGCACTGATGACTGTGTTCATGCAGTTACTTTTGCAAAACTCACCCCATTGGCTTATCTCTCTGGACTGCCAATTAATCACAGGGTTATGTTTAACAACCAAGGAAGTCCCAACACAATAGGAGTAGGTAGACCTCCAACACATAACAAGTGTCACGCGGTCTTATGATATGTGTACGATGTCAGTAAACTATTCTTAAAAGAACAACACTCTATACAACATATAGATTAGCAACATCAGCATGTAAATATAGAATAGATTTACCTGACACGATATCCGTTGAACTCAGGGTTAATCTTGAGGACTTGATACACTGTCACAGGAAAGAGGAGGACGGGGGTCTAACCTGACCCTAACTGGGGTCCTAACTAATCCCTCACCTTGGAGGTACTGATAATGGTTCAGAGGTCCAAGTCTCCAGCCTAACCTGTCTCCTATCAGTCCCTGAACCCTGTAATCAGTCCTAAGAAGGATTCTGATTACCACCAAAGGGATATGGGCTGATCTCTGCTAAATACACAGATTAGACATATAAGACAGACTGGAGAAAACACAGACTTGCATACACACTCAAACACAGAAGGAACATAAATGATCTGGGATATTAAACTCTAAGCAAGGTGAGCTTAAAACAACTAAGGAGCTCTTTAACTTAAGTCTATACAGATACAATCCTATCTGTGGTCTGCATGAAGAATTTCACTGGCAACTCCCAACACAGACAACCAGAGATTTAAAGGAAACCAATCAACAAATAATTAATTGCAGCCGGGGGAAAACTGCACCCAGTCCCCGAACTGAGCACAGACAGAATTAACTCCCTAACTGCCAAACACAAAGAAACAGCAACTCAGCTGTGAGAAGTCAGAATGTGCAACCGCGACGATCTTCGTGGTGATGCACACATGACAGTACCCCCCCTTCTACGAGGGGCCTCCGGACCCTCAGGGCCAGGTTTGCCCGGTGAGTTCTGTGGAAGGTCCGCACCAAACGATCTGCGTTAATGTCAGACGCAGGAACCCACGTCCTCTCCTCTGGACCATACCCCTTCCAATGCACCAAGTACTGAAGGGACCAGCGATTCAGACGTGAGTCAATGATCTTTGACACTTGAAACTCCAAGTTACCATTGACCACCCTGGAGGAGGAGGTAGAGGTGATGGTATGACTGGTGCCACGTACTCTTAAGTAATGACTTGTGGAACACATTATGGATTTTAAACGTAGGAGGGAGGTCCAGACGAAATGCCACAGGATTAATTATGGAACTGATCCTGTACGGCCCGTGAATCTGGGGCCCAGCTTCCAGGAGGGAACTTTAAGTTTTATATTCTTGGTAGACAAACCATACAGATCGTTCACATTAAGATCTGGACCAGAAATCTCCTCCTATCAGCCATACGTTTATAACGGTTTCCCCATAGCACTCAGATTATTCAATACACCTCTCCACACTGAGCAAGTGACGACGAGAAACGCTCCTCCTCAGGAACCCCAGAAGGGCCCCCCCCATTGAATGACAAAACTGGGGATAAAACCATATGCCCCAAAAAAAGGGGGACTTACCCGTGGACTCGCTCCGCCTGTTGTTAAGAGCGAACTCTGCCAGAGGCAAGAAAGAAGACCAGTCCTCCTGGTTCTCTGAGACAAAAACACCGAAGATAAGTTCTAGCTTTGATTCAGACGCTCTGTCTGACCATTGGTCTGCGGATGAAAAGCCGAGGAAAATGACAATTGCATCCCCCGACGTAAACAAAATGCCCTCCAAAACTTGGACCAAACTGGGACCCCTATCTGACAACCACATCAGAAGGCAACCCATGAAGTTCACAATCTCCCAATGAACCTGCGCCAGAGTTTTAGCATTAGGGAGGGCAGGAAGAGCAATGAAATGTGCCATCTTATGAACCTGTCAACAACCACCAGTATGACAGTCTTCCCTGACGACTGAGGAAGGTCTGTGATGAAGTCCATAAAACAAATGAGTCCATGGACGCTCCGGAAGTTCAAGGGTAAGAGGGTCCAGACGGACGGGTATGAGGGGTCTTAGAGCGAGCACAAACCCCACAGACGCGACAAAATTAAAACATCTTTATTAACGTTAGGCCACCAAAACCGGCGAGAAAGGGATCTAAAGTAGCCTTATCCCTGGATGTCCTGCTAAAGCAGAATTATGATGTGCCTCAATAACCTTTTGTCTCAACTGATTTTGGGACAAACAGTCTCCCTGGAGGTCTGCAGGGGCGTCCC
>JARQOD010006144.1:0-44412 GCA_033576555.1 Oophaga sylvatica | reverse complement strand
CCTTTAATGAAGTAGGTTGGACCCAATCACAGATGGCCTGAACTTTGACCGGGTCCATTTCAATAACAGATGGGGACAAAATGAATCCCAGAAATGAGATCCTCTGAACGCCAAAAAGACACTTTGATCCCTTCACATACAGAGCATTCTCTCTCAAAATCTGGAACACAGTCCTAACATGTTTTACATGAGAGTCCCAGTCATTGGAAAAAATCAAGATATCATCCAAATAAACAATCAGAAATTTATCCACAAAATCCCTGAAAATGTCATTCATGAAGGACTGGAAGACAGAAGGAGCATTAGTGAGCCCAAAGGGCATCACAAGGTACTCAAAATGCCCTTCAGGGGTATTAAATGCCGTCTTCCATTCATCCCCGTGCTTAATGCGAATAAGGTTATATGCCCCCCTGAGGTCAAGCTTGGTAAACCAAGTAGCGTTTTTCACCCTGGAAAACAGATCAGAGATCAAGGGTAAAGGATATTGATATTTCACAGTAATATTGTTCAAGAGACGATAATCAATACACGGCCTTAATGAACCATCTTTTTTGGCCACAAAGAAAAAACCGGCACCTAAGGGTGAAGAGGATGGTCTGATATGACCCTTCTCCAATGACTCCTTGATATAAGACCGCATAGCGTCATGTTCAGGTACAGACAAGTTAAAAAGGCAACCTTTAGGGAATTTACTACCAGGCACTAATTCAATAGCGCAGTCATAGCTCCTATGGGGAGGTAAGGATGCAGATTTACTTTCGGTAAACACATCAGAAAAATCAATCAAAAAGTCAGGAACATCCTGAGCCTGGGGGGAGGCAGAAAAAACAGGAGTGTTGGTATTAACACATTGGCAGCCCCAACTGGTAACAGACACAGATTTCCAATCCAAAACAGGATTATGAGACTGTAACCAAGGGAAACCCAGTACGATAATGTCATGCAGATTATACAGAACCAAAAATTTGCAACTCTCCTGATGATCAGGTTCTACCCTCATTATCACCTGAGTAGAGAACTGAGGTTTATTCTCAGCCAAAGGGGTAGAATCGATCCCCAGTAGGGGAATAGACTTCCGCAGGGGTATCAAGGGAAACCCACAACGTTTAGCAAAATCAAAATCCATCAGGTTAATAGCTGCTCCAGAATCAACAAAAGCCTGAGCAGAAAATGAGGACAGAGAGCATATCAGGGTAACAGTTAATAAAAACTTAGTCTGAACACTACCCAAGACAACTGAGCGTGCAAAACGTCTTCCCCGCTTAGGGCAGACTGAAATAGCATGAGAGGCATCACCACAGTAGAAACATAACCCATTGCGCTTTCGAAATTCATGACGCTGTGCCCCAGAAACCACTCTATCACACTGCATGGATTCAGAAGCAGGTTCACAAGGCAACATTATTCCACGCATACCTTTCCGCTCACGCAAACGTCTGTCAATTTGAATCGCTAATGACATAGAATCATTGAGACCAGAGGGAACAGGGAATCCCACCATAACATCCTTTACATTATCTGACAGTCCCTTCCGAAAAAGAGCTGCCAAAGCGTCGTCATTCCATTTGGTCAGGACTGCCCACCTACGGAATCTCTGACAGTATAACTCAGCGTCCTCAAGCCCCTGACTTAATGCCAACAAAGTTTTTTCAGCTTGATCAGTGACATTAGGCTCATCGTACAATAACCCCAAGGCCTGAAAAAACGCATCAACATCACTCAAAACAGGATCTCCAGGTGTCAGGGAAAAAGCCCAATCCTGAGGGTCACCGCGCAGGAGAGAGATGACAATTTGAACCTGCTGCGCTGCGTTCCCTGAGGACTTAGATTTTAAGGCGAAAAACAATTTACAGTTATTTTTGAAATTCTGAAATTTAGCTCGATCCCCTAAAAACAAATCTGGCATGGGAATCCTAGGTTCCACAACAGGCAACCTAGCAAGATAGGTAGCAATACTCCGAACTTCAGTGGCAAGCTGATCCACACGGCCAGACAACTGTGCAAACTCCATTGAGAGAGAGAAAAAAAAATCCTCCTCAGCACCCAGAGATACAGAGGGATAAAAAAAAAAAAATGCAACAAACAGAAAAAAAAAAAAATCTCTGACAACTCTGACAACTTTTTTTTCTTTCCACAATATTTTTTTCCCTTCTGTGAGTACCATATAATTTTCAGTTTAGGCCGGTGATACTGTTATGATTTGGTAGCTGAGGAGAGCAGGCAAAAAGGAAATACACCAGAGCAGTTGGAAACTATGAGATTGCAGTACCCTGACTAACCACCACAACTAGAGGCAGCCGTGGAGCGTTCCTACGTTGGTCCTAGACGCCTCGTCACAGCCTGAGAAACTAACTACACCTAAAGATAGAAAGAGGAAAGCTATCTGCCCCGGAGCAGATCCCAAAGAACATAGAAAGCCCCCAAACATGTAATGGCGGTTAGACAAGAAGAAATACTGACACAGACAGAAAATAGTATGAGCAAACGTTGGGGCCCAAACTTACTAAATAGAAAAGGATAGGAAGGGCACTTACTGCAATCCCAAAAAAACCCTGAAAAGCACCAACGTTACTAATTTCAAAAACACCTGAGATCACACGACCTCTACCACCTAAATCAGTTCTCTGGTGTAACCAAAAACAAAACAGCAGCCACTGAAAAAACTGGAAAAAGCAAATGTACAAACATCAGTGGCTGAACTGAACCGAGAGGGCAAAAACCCCAGAGGGGACCCAGAAGGCCCCCACAGAAGTGCAGGACAAAATGCAAAAATCAAGCACAAAAACAAAAAGAAGAAAATGTCTTATCTGTTAGCAGGAGATTCAGACACGACACAGCAGGCTACCAAGGAAACAGGAATCAAGGATTGAGACCAGAACAATTGACCCACCGGCAACCCTGATGGGAAGGCGACTCCCTTATATAAGACCAGTCAGTAACACCTGATTCCCAATCCTCACAATCTTCACTGGACAGTCCAGTACCGTTTGTAACCACCAGAGGGAGCTTCTGCCCAGTACTCATTTCCAGCCTATTCACAACACTTAGGGGTTCAAATAGCTCACCACAGATCTAGATAAGTTCCTTAAGGGGTCTAGTTTCCAAAATAGGGTCACTTGTGGGGTGTTTCCACTGTTTAGGCACATCAGGGGCTCTCCAAATGCAACATAGCATCCAATCTCAATTCCAGCCAATTTTGGTTGGAAAAAGTCAAATGGTGCTCCTTCCATTCCGAGCTCTGCCGTGCGCCCAAACAGTGGTTCCTCCCACATATGGGGTATCCGTGTACTCAGGACAAATTGGACAACAACTTTTGTGGTCCAATTTCTCCTGTTACCCTTGGGAAAAAAAAATTGGTGACTAAAAGATAATTTTTGTGGGAAAAAAATAGGATTTTTTATTTTCATGCCCGGGCATTATAAACTTGTGTGAAACACTTGGGGGTTCAAAGTGCTCACCACAGATCTAGATAAGTTCCTTAGGGGGTCTAGTTTCCAAAATGGGGTCACTTGTGGGGGGTTTCCACTGTTTAGCCACATCTGGGGCACTGCAAACGGAACATGACCCCCATCAACGTCTGCATTCCAAAACGTTATTACTTCCTTTCCAAGCCCTGCCGTGCGCCCAAACAGTTTCCCCCCCCACATATTTGGTATCAGCGTACTCAGGACAAATTGGACAACAACTTTTGGGGTCCAATTTCCTTGGGAAAAAAATCAAAAATTTAGGACTAAAATATAATTTTTGTGGAAAATTGTTTTTTTTTTTTACACCCAGGCATTATAAACTTTTGTGAAACACTTGGGGGTTCAAAGTGCTCACAACAGACCTAGATAAGTTCCATAGGGTGTCTAGTTTCCAAAATGGTGTCACTTGTTGTGGGTTTCCACTGTTTAGTTGCATCAGGGGCTCTCAAAACGCGACATGGCGTCCAATCTCAATTCCAGCCAATTTTGGTTTGAAAAAGTCAAACGGCGCTCCTTCCCTTACGAGCTCTGCCGTGTGCCCAAACAGTGGTTTTCCCCTACATATGGGGTATTGGCGTACTCAGGAGAAATTGCACAACAACTTTATCTGTCCATTTTCTGTCCATTTCTCCTTTTACCCTTGTGACAATAAAAAAAAGTTTGTAAAAGATCATTTTTGTGACTAAAAAGTTAAATATTAATTTTTTCCTTCCACGTTGCTTCAGCTCCTGTGAAGCACCTGAAGGGTTAATAAACTTATTGAATGTGGTTTT
The DNA here is from genome assembly GCA_033576555.1 of Oophaga sylvatica. Taxonomy (NCBI): domain Eukaryota; kingdom Metazoa; phylum Chordata; class Amphibia; order Anura; family Dendrobatidae; genus Oophaga; species Oophaga sylvatica. The sequence goes on along the minus strand of JARQOD010006144.1, from coordinate 40,172 downwards.
GAGTACCTTGAGGGGTGCAGTTTTTAAAATGGTGTCATTTTTGGGTATTTTCTGCCATATAGACCCCTCAAAGTGACTTCAAATGTGAGGTGGTCCCTAAAAAAAATGGCTTTGTAAATTTTGTTGTAAAAATGAGAAATTGCTGGTCAACTTTTAACCCTTATAATTTCCTAACAAAAAAAAATTTTGGTTTCAAAATTGTGCTGATGTAAAGTAAACATGTGGGAAATGTTATTTATTAACTATTTTGTGTGACATATTTCTCTGTTTTAAGGGAATAAAAATTCAAATTTTGAAAATTGCACAATTTTCTAAATTTTCGACATATTTGCGTTTTTTTCAAAAATAAACGCAAGTTATATTGAATAAATTTTACCACTGTCATGAAGTACAATATGTCACGAGAAAACAATCTCAGAATCGTGAAGATCCGTTGAAGCGTTCCAGATTTATAACCTCATAAAGAGACAGTGGTCAGAATTGTAAAAATTGGCCCGGTGATTAACGTGCAAACTACCCTTGGGGGTTAATGTACACTCTGCACCCCATCTTGACTGAGAAAAAAAAGAAATGTAGAAGGTTTTGCAAATTTATTAAAAAAAAAAACCTGAATTATCACATGGTCATAAATATTCAGACCCTTTGCTCAGACACTCATATTTAAGTAACATGCTGTCCATTACATTGTGATCCTCCTTGAGATGGTTCTACTCCTTCATTGGAGTCCAACTGTGTTTAATTAAACTGGACTTGATTTGTAAAGGCACACACCTGTCTATATAAGACCTCACAGGCCAAGGAGCTCAGAGACAGAACTGTGGCAAGGCACACATCTGGCCAAGGTTATGTGTGGCCCAGCTACGTGTGGCACACATGTCTCCTGGAAAATGCACAGGAAAGGTAATTGTAAAGCCTGAAATTCATTCACATCACACACTTCTTAACACTGCCACTAGAGGCATTTCAGACTTTTTGGTAGTGTGACGTAGCAATAGTGAGTCATTCTAGTCAGAGCTCAGTCTGAGCTAGACAGAAGTAGGATTCGAGTTCCTGTCTTTGGACAGAGAGGTTCAGTTAGTTTCTGTTTCAGTCAGAGACAGACGGAAGTAGAAGAGAGTTGAGTCTTGGAGGGAGTGGAGTGAAGACTGATTCCTGACGGAGCTCAGATAGTTCATTTTATACAGAAGTGGAGGCTAGTACGAGTAGACGGATTTACTCTAGCCTAGTCAGAACTACAACCAGAACTGCTATCTCAGAACAAGCTGCCTGTGTTCCTAAGAAAGTGGAAAGCAACTCTCAGAGCTACAGCGTGTATACAGTCGGACGAAGCGTCCTGTGAGCTGCTCTGGACAGAGTTCTGTGAAGGAAAGAAAGAAGGGGATCACAGCAGTCATAGCATTGAGTCAACTGAGATCAGGTCAGTGAGCTCTGAAGGAAAGCTGCCAACTACACTCGCTGCTACCCGTGCTTATGTTGAGGGCGAGAGCAGGGCGACAGGCGAGTGGAGAAGGAAGAGTGACTAAGGTGACAGATCACCCTCACTCAGTTTAACCGGACACCGGGTCCGAAGCATTGCTTGCACTTCACGGCTAGTGATAGAAAATCTGGAGGCCTTGCTGGACTTCAAGTCACAGAAGGTAGCCCTAAGTGCCGATACGTAACCGGGGTCAGGAAGGACAACAGTCTAGCAGGGCCCTGCACAAAAGACTAGTTCTATCCAACAGAAGACTTCCACCACAATGTTGGCAGGGCGAAGCTGTCATATTCAGAGTTAAACCTGACTTCACGTAGGTTAAGATTCGCACACGATTCAAGGATAAAGGAGGCCTCAAACCTGCTCAGCAATTCCCTGAATGTGCATTCTCCAACCTGACCAGCTTCCCGGGACATACCTGCAACATCTACAAGTAAAGGTATGGAAAGAGACTGCATTGTGTGTGACTGACTTCTTATCTGCACCCTGCACCACCATAGACTTTGAGGGACCAGTCCCACCTGTGGGGGACTTAACATCCAGCTGCCATAACATCCCCTCAGAGATTTACCCTGCAGCGCTGGTCAATCAGATCAGATACCACAGGTGGCGTCACAAACAATTATTACAATCCCCTGTAAATATCCCCCCATTGCATGACCGCCCAGGGCCACGGACCGAGCTCTGCTGCCAGTGACATTCCCCATAGACTTCCATGGGCTCGGTGCCGAGTACCCCATAGCCCTGGTACCCAGAAGTGGTGCGCGTCAGTTACAAAATAATTTCTATAGTACTCAAGGTTCATACAGGCACAGTGGCCTCCATAATCCTTAAATGGAAGAAGTTTGTCACCACCAGAAGTCTTCCTAGACCTGGCCGTCCATCCAAACTGAGCAATCGTGGGAGAAGAGCGTTGGGGAGAGAGGTAAAGAAGAACCCCAAGATCACTGTGGCTCCAGTAGGTGGGGAGATGGGAGAAAGTTCCACAAAGTCAACTATCACTGCAGCCCTCCATCAGTTGGGTCTTTATGGCAGAGTGGTCCAACGGAGCTTCTCTTTAGTGCCAGACATATGAATGCCCGCATATAGTTTGCTAAAAAACACATGAAGGACACCCAGACTATGAGAAATAAGATTCTCGGGTCTGATGAGATGAAGATAGAACTTTTTGGTGATAATTCTTAGCGGCATGTGTGGATAAAACCGGGCACTGCTCATCACGTGCCCAATACAATCCCAACAGTGAAACATGGTGGTGGCAGCATCATGCTATGGGGGTGTTTTTCAGCTGCAGGGACAGGATGACTGGTTGCAATTGAAGGAAACATGAATGTGGCCAAGTATAGTGATATCCTGGATGAAAACTTCTTCCAGAGTGCTGTGGACCTCACCTTGCAACAAGACACTGACCCTAAGCTCACAGCTAAAATAACAGAGGAGTGGCTTCAGAACAACTCTGTGACCATTCTTGACTGGCCCAACCAGAGCCCTGACCTAAACCCAATTGAGCATCTCTGGAGAAACCTGAAAATGGCTGTCCATCAATGTTCACCATCCAACCTGAGGGAGCTGGACTGGATCTGCAAGGAAGAATGGCAGAGGATCCCCAAATCCAGGAGTGAAAAACTTGTTGCCTCATTCCCAAGAAAACTCATGGCTGTACTAGCTCAAAAGGGTGCTTCTACTCAATACTGAGCAAAGGGTCTGAATACTTATGACCATGTGATATTTCAGCTTTTCTTTTTTAATAAATTTGAAAAAATTTCTACATTTCTGTTTTTTTCAGTCAAGATGGGGTGCAGAGTGTACATTAATGAGAAAAAATGAACTTTTTTGAATTTACCAAATGGCTGCAATGAAACAAAGAGTGAAAAACTTAAACACCTTTTTTATGCGTTTTTGCCCACTGTTTTTTGACTGATTTGAGTGAGCTCAATGGTGAAAAATGCTGGCAATAACGCACAGAGAATTGACATACTGCAGATTATTTTCTACACAAAATCTGAAAGTCAGAAATTCTCAAAGTGTGCATGACACTTCAGGTTTCTCATTCACTTTTCTGGCATCAGGATTGCTTCAGGTTTTGCTAGCAAATCTGCATGGCAAAAACGCAAAAAATCTGCAACGTTTTTGAGTCGCACGTACCAGGGCTTATGGGGTACTCGGCACCGAGCCCGTTCACTTGAATGTGGGAGAGGTCACGGGTAGCGCAGCTCGGTCCGTTGCCCTGGGCGCTCATTCAAAGGGGGATATTTACAGGGGATTTAGAAATGTTCGTGACGCCACCTGTGGTTCCTGGTCAGGGTGACCAGCGCTGCAGGGTGAATCCTCTGAGGGGTTGTTACTGGGCAGCAAGGTGTTAAGTCTTCCACAGGTAAGACTGATCCCTCGGGGTATATGGCGGTGCAGGGGTGCAAGGCAATAAGGCAGACACGCACAATGAGTCTCTTTCCGTACCTTTACTGGTGATATTTGCAGGCACATCCCGGGAAGCTGCTCAGGGTGGAGGATGCACGTCCAGTAATCACTGAGTAGGTGTAAGGCCTCCTTACTTCTTGATGTGTGTGAGTTTCTAACTTGCATGAAGCTAAGTTTAACTCCGTGTAGAACAGCTACGCCCGGCTGACATTGTGGTGGAGCCTTCTTTTGGACAGAACTAAGTCTCTATCTGCAGCGTCCTGCTAGACTCCTGTTCTTCCTGACCCCGGTTACGTATCAGCACTGTAGGGCCCCTCTGCGACCTGAAGTCCAGCAGGGTCTCCGGTTTATCCCACTAGCCGTGAAGGTTCTAGCAAGCTCAGACCCGGTGTCCGGTTGTGCAGAGTGGAGGTAAGCTATCGTTGCTATTTCTCCTCGGTCACTCTCTCTCTCTTTGTCCACTCGCCTGTCGCCCTACTCACACCTTTAACATAAGCACAGGCAATAGTAGGTGTCAGCTTTCTTCTCTTCACCGCCCTCTAACAGTACCTCAGTTTGCTCGGTGTTACAAGTACTGCAGTTCCCCTTCCTTCACTTCTTTCTTAGGCTCTGTCCGAAGCAGCTATCAGGACCTTCCATCAGACTGATCTGTGCACACTCCGAGAGTCACTTTCCACTTCCCTAGGGAACTAACAGTCAGCACGTTCTGAGGTAACAGTTTGTTTCTCTGCTTCTGTCTCATCTGACAGGAATCTCCGTCTGTCTGAACTCTGCTCTGAGCTCTGCTCTGACAGGAATGACTGGCTCAGACTGGCTACTGCTGCGTCTCTCCACACCCTTATATACTCTACAGGGCTCCCTCTGGTGGCACTATAGGGAAATGTGAAGTGTGAATGAATATCGGGTGATTGTGAATTACCTTTCTGTGCATCCTCCAGGAAACATGTGGCACCAAGCGCAGCTGGGTCACACATCCACCCCTAGTTATATTCAGCACTCCCGGGCTGAAAAAGAAAACAATTTTTTTATAATAACAACAATAACATAACTCTTCCCTTGCGGGAGGTAAGGACACTTCAAACGTTACAATGTGTACAAATGGCAATAGAAAAATATCAAATACTTTCACACAAATAAATACAAGATTCTTGTGGAGGACCCGCACCAAACCTCCCACGGTGGTCCTGGGTGGGCTGCAGGACTTCTCCACTGCAAACCTCACTCAAGGCCACACCATACGGGTTTTTCTTCAGAGGTAGAATGGCTTTACATAAAACCAAGATGGGGCACCAAAGTGCCAACTATTTACATTACAGTTCTGTGCTGCAAGAGTCCTCAGCACGCAGTCCTTCAAAATAGCATTTCACATATCACTATCACATTACCCAACTGGGGTATACTACTTCAGCCTGTAAACATTATCATCATACAACATTCTCAATAAAGTGCAATTCTCTGCAAACTTTCTACAGTTCAGTAAACCCTGTCTGGGTCCTACTGTTCTTCTTTGAATATGGTTGCACCTTCCACACCTGGGGCTGGAAGCATGCGGTGCGCTCTGGAACGCATCACTAAGAGATCATGTCCTGCTACCAGTGTCTGAGTAGCCACAGTTCTCGTCTCAATTTTTTACTTTGCGTCTTGCTGGAGGCCTTACAGGTGCCTCTTCTAAGTATAGATTTGGCTCATTAGGGGTCGCTGTTGCAGTCGCTGTGCTCTGCAGCGTTTCCAATTGGGACGCAGGTGCACGCAGTGGCTCAGTTGGGGACGCACTAGACTGTTGCGTTGCAGAATAGGACGCAGGATAGGATGCAGGTGCGCGGCCGGGCGCTGATGTGGCTAGGGCTTGGGACGCTGAGACACGGGGTACGTTTCCGGCTTCAGGGACGGGGTCGCTGACTCGGGAGACATTCAGGGCATACCACCCCTTAAGACCCCAGTGCCGCGTGTAGGTGACAATATCCCCAATAATTAGATCCCTTCCCGGGTGCCCCTCTGGCAGATGAGACTCCACATCCCTGCGATTAACAAAGACCTCCTGGTACAGGCCTGGTTCATAGATGAACCCCCATCCTCCCTGGAGTTTGAAGTCTCTAATGGCCCCCTGGCGCCGCGGTTCCCGGAGCGTACCTTTGTCTCGCCTGACGTTCTCTTTGTCAGCAAGATCTTTCTCCCGGTACCTCTGGCGAAGCTGCTGCGCCTCTCGCTGCTCCTGCTGCTGTCGCTGCTCATACTCCCGGCGTCGCCACTCGTTCTCCTTCTGGGCGGCGTATTCCACGTCGTCCAGGAGCTCCATCTCCTCCCAGTCGATCTCCATCGCTTGCGGCTGGGTTTCATCCGTCGTCGTCCCTTCCGGGGGACTGCATTCCGCTGCGGCCTCTGGTTCCAGGCCTGGCTGGCATTCTGGTCCGGGCAGGGCCTCCTCAGCCTCCTTCCCTCCCGCCGCATCCTCGGCGGAGTCAGGATCAGCTCTTTTGGGGCCGGCCTCCGGTTCTTTATCAGCCGCTGGGTCCAGTGGTGGCGCGGGTGGCATTTGCGCATCTTGAGGGAGAGCAGTGGGTCCCACAGCAGCCGCTGTTTCAGGGCACGCCAACTTTGCTCCATCGCCTCCATCTCTGCGCGGTGTCGGGCTATATCTCGCAGCACCGCATCAACTTCTCCCATTCTCTGCATCCTCCGTTCGTTCTCCAGACCTGTGGACAGTTCAGGCACAGGCTGCAACACTTCAGAGGAACAGGGTCTGCGCACCGCCATTCCTCCACATAGTGACTCCTGTCCTTCCGCCATCTCACTCCAGGCCAGACTGTATGTTTCATCTGGAACACTCTGGATTTTTCCGTGGAGGCGGGACTTTCGCTTTCTCTTCTTAGCATGGAGGATGAAGAGGAGGCCGATCTCTCTTGCAGTGGGGCAGGCTCGGACATTATAATAGCACTTAGACAGGGCGCCCATCACTTTCGCGCCACAGTGGGGGTACGCCCACGAATACACGCCCACTTTCTTCACCAGCGCCTCAGGGCGCGAATATGGCGGCAAAATGGCGGAAAATGGCGCCAAAAATCACAAACATCAAAACAGTCTTTTGCACAAAAACAGTCCACTTAGGCACACAGGACTCACATATAGTAAGCTTCGGATCCTGTTCATGACGCCAAAGATGAGTCGCACGTACCAGGGCTTATGGGGTACTCGGCACCGAGCCCGTTCACTTCAATGGGGGAGAGGTCATGGGTAGCGCAGCTCGGTCCGTTGCCCTGGGCGCTCATTTAAAGGGGGATATTTACAGGGGATTTAGAAATGTTCGTGATGCCACCTGTGGTTCCTGGTCAGGGTGACCAGCGCTGCAGGGTGAATCCTCTGAGGGGTTGTTACTGGGCAGCAAGGTGTTAAGTCTTCCACAGGTAAGACTGATCCCTCGAGGTATATGGCGGTGCAGGGGTGCAAGGCAATAAGGCAGACACACATAATGAGTCTCTTTCCATACCTGTACTGGTGATATTTGCAGGCACGCCCCGGGGAAGCTGCTCAGGGTGGAGGATGATATCAATGAAAAGAAAACGATCAAACAGTCCCAAAATAAAGTACAAAATATTTTATTAAACATCAATTTATAAAAAAGGAGCAGGGGAAACAGTGACAAGGGCTCATGCCAATAAGCACTAGTGGGAAGAATAGGACGCATACAGGTGAATAGACCAAATTACATAGATGAAAAATAATCACAAATCCGCAAGTGCAGAGATTGCATAAGTATGTAAATATTGGCAAAACCAGTCATGAAGATGTTAATATGGCTACAGAATTGTATATGACAGTCAGGATGTCCCAAGTGATAGTTTTATCACCATAGTTATAAGCATAAAATTGCATCATAGTATCCAGGACATATCTGCCACCCAAACACATAGGACCTCACAAAAATTTGCAGTTAGTGCCATGAAAAGTAACGGTATACCTGTTCAGGTGAAGAGACTAACACCAGGTGCGTCCGCCCCGACGCGCGTTTCGGCTAGTGTGCCTTTCTCAAGGGGTGAGGGGGAAGAGGAAGTGAGGGGTATAAAAGCAGCCTGCCACCAATCACGTGTGAACCACACACCTGTCTCATAATACAGCATGAGTCATAATATCACTTAGGAGCCAGCGAAAATCAGCAATAACAAATATCAATGGTCATATGTATGCCCGCATAAATACACACAGCTTACTGTCATTTAAAATTCCACATCTGCCCGCAGTTAGGATGTATTAATATCCAAGGCACAAGATCGTCATCAGAGCGCGCTTGGACCGGCCTCCAATGACGCGCCCATCGTCCCGGCAACCAGGGACACCTGACGGCGTCGGCGTCACGTGCCTGGTGACGTCACGTCACGTGACCAATCACCATGGCACTGGAAGACGCCGAGAACCGCCAGGCATGCCAGAGTCACGGAAGAGGGCGCGTACCGGCCGTAAGTATAGTGGAGGCAGCAATTATGTGGAATTAATGTGTGTAGGACCACTGTATGCCAAATAACAAACGAATCAAATGTATGGGCAAAACATTCTTAAAGGCAATAGGAACGACACACTGCATAATCTAACAACAATGACAGATATGAAGATCATATGACATAAATAATGCTGTATTTAACATAGCAAAGGATATATATAATAATACAACCATCAATTGCATATTATAAAATATGGGTAACAATAACATTGATTATAGTGATTTGCTGATAGGTGTAAATGATTCAATCTGATGGGATGGAAACATCAAAATCATGGTCAGAAAATTCTCCATCAGTGACATGAAGGTGGAAGAAACTGGAAAAAATAAAAACAATTAAAATCAAAGAAACCACACACATGCTTAAAACAGAAGATCAGTCCTGGCCATAGAAAATTCTATAGGAAAGAAGAAAAACTAAGGGTTTCATTAAGGCCCTTTGGATGGACCGTATCTAGAACCCAAATCCATCTAGTTTCTTTTTGGGATAATCTCTGACTCAAATTTCCACCACGAATCCCTGGAATTAACATATTAATACCTTTTACTCTAAGTAGAGAACTGTCACAGTTATGGTGTAATTTAAAGTGACGAGGTATAGTCCTAAGTGTGGCTGGATCACCATGACCGGCCGCCGCCTGGATGCCCAAAACATGTTCACGCGTGCGCACCTTTAATTGGCGAGTCGTCATGCCGATGTAAATAAGATTGCAGGGGCATGTGGCAAAATATACCACATAACGAGAGTTGCATGAAATATTCTTTCGAATCTCATAGATTCTTGTTCCTGCAGAGTTGGAAAAGGTGGCACTGCGGTCAATGTTAGGGCAGGCGACGCACCGACCACAGGGAAAACAGCCACACCTAGGACGACCAACCTGAAAATTGCCAAGATTAGTATCAACGTGGTAGTGACTATGTACTAATTGGTCTTTGAGATTCATTGCTCGTCTGAATGTGATGCTGGGTCTGTCAGAAATAATTTGATTAAGTATGGGGTCGGTCTGGAGAATAGGCCATGCCTTTTGGAGACAATTCCTCATGTGAGTGGCTTGAGAATGGAAGCTCGTTATAAATCTAATAGTCCTAGAGGAGTTAATCTTTCTTTCCCTGTTATATAGCAGGGAATGGCGGGTAGAATGTTTTGCCCGATTGTAGGCTCTTTTCAAGACCCGTCTACTATATCCCCTCTCTTTGAACCGTTGAAATAGTTCTTGAGCCTCTTTCTCAAATTCTTGATCACTAGAGCAAATTCTGCGAATACGCAAGAATTGTCCTATTGGGATTGAATTAATCAGAGGTTTCGGATGAGCAGAAGTGGCTTGCAATAACATGTTGGTGGAGGTCTCCTTTCTGTGGACACCAGTTTGTAAGACATCATTTATGTCTCTTATAACTGTGACATCTAGGAAGTCAATACTATTGGCATCAGAATTAGAAGAGATGTGGATATTCTTATCATTCTGATTGATCTCGGACCAAAATTGGTTCATCGAATTAGAGTCCCCCTGCCAGATCAAGAATATGTCATCAATGTACCGCACCCAAAAGGGGATGCGGTCCATTGATGACATACGATCCGGCAGGGAGAGGTCCCTCTCCCACAGCCCCAGGAACAAGTTGGCATAGGATGGGGCAAAGGAGGCACCCATGGCTGTCCCCTGGAGCTGCAGGTAGAAGGACCCTTTGAAAATAAAAAAGTTATGAGTCAAAGAGAATTCGAGGAGCTCCAAAACGAGTTGAATGATGTCGTCAGGTAAGTTGGACATATCTAAAAAGAATTTGGTAGCATAAATACCATCGGAATGTTTTATATTGGCATATAGGGATTCAACATCCCCAGTTACCATTAGTGTGTTAGAGCCAACATGAAGACCATCAACTCGTCTTAGAAATTCACCTGTATCCACAAGGAAAGAGGGAAGACTTTCCACAAGGGGTTGTAATTTGGAATCAATCCAGAGATTCACCTTCTCCAAATAATTACCAGAGCCGGAGATGATTGGACGTCCTGGGGGCGTGTCTATGTTCTTATGTATCTTGGGTAAAAGATACAAGGTTGAAATTGTAGGTTCCTGGATTTGCAGAGCTGAAGCCAGGTCTTTAGTAATAACCCCATTAAGGACAGCGGTTTGAAGAATTTTGGCCAGCTGTTCCCTAAATGATGAAAGGGGGTTATATGTCAGCCGCTTGTAACAAGTTTTGTTATTCAATTGTCTAAAGGATTCCTTTTCATAAAGGGATTTAGGCCAGATGACAATATTGCCCCCTTTATCCGCTGGCTTCAGCACTACATCAGGTAACGCCCGCAGGACGTCCAATCTCTCACGTTCTCTTTTGGTTAGGTTGTCTCTAGGAATTTTCCTAGAGATATTCATAAAATCCCTGGTCACGACCTGTACAAAGAGATCAATCGGAGCACATGTAGTAAGAGGAGGAAACTTTTTGGATTTAACCCTAATAGACGAAGGGATCTTACCTCCCTCGCCTAGCTGATGCTCAGATGATAAATCTTCCAGATCTTGTAAGGCTATCTGTTCCTCCTCTGTAGGAAACAAATCATTCAGTTGAGGATCAAAAAAATGTCTTTTAAATAATAAGGATCTAGCAAAAAGATGCAGATCCTTGATAGCTGTGAATTTATCAAAACTAGATTCAGGGGAGAAGGAAAGTCCCTTGCTAAGTAACGAATAGTCAGTTTCAGATAATATATGTGAGCTCAAATTAATTACCTTATTGGTTTTCTTCAGGTCAGGTGATAAGGTCTGCATTCTCTTCTATGGATGAAAGTTAGTATCTCTCATGCGTTTAGTTCTTTGTCCTAATCGTGTTGTCATTGAGGAAGCAGACCATTCAGATGAATCACTTATATTGGAAAGTGAACTCACAGACGGAGCTCCAGACAACTTAGTGGTCTGGGCATTGGATTTCCGCCAAAGATAAACGTTTTTATTGGAATAATCCCTCATGTCTCGTTGGAATTTAGACGTTTGAGTTTCCTGAATCCTCTTAACACATGCATCCAGACTTTTCTCGATGCGAGATTCGTAGCCACCAACCTTGTCAACAGGACACTTTGACTTAAATTCGCGTTCTGCGTCATCTATCAATTTGTCAAGATTGGAAATAGTCTTAGCATTTAAATCCACCAACAGTTGCATGAAGGTATAAGAACATGTATTGCATGCCTCTTCCCATATTTTAATGAAATCACAATCCTCCACAGGGAAGGTGGGGATTACTCTTATCCTTAACCCTCTGGGAATCATTTTGCATGTTAAATATTTCTCCAAAAAGGCCCGATTCCACCATAAGCGGGTTCTTTTCAACAGCCATTTCTCAATATCAAGGGCCTGATTATCAATGGACTGATCAACTGGTGGCTGAGGATCATTGCCACTTGTCCCAAATACCTGCTCAATCTGACCGAGCCATGTCTTATCTTTGGCTCGAAAATCCATATCCAATAAAGGAATCTTTTACCCAAGATACATAAGAACATAGACACGCCCCCAGGACGTCCAATCATCTCCGGCTCTGGTAATTATTTGGAGAAGGTGAATCTCTGGATTGATTCCAAATTACAACCCCTTGTGGAAAGTCTTCCCTCTTTCCTTATGGATACAGGTGAATTTCTAAGACGAGTTGATGGTCTTCATGTTGGCTCTAACACACTAATGGTAACTGGGGATGTTGAATCCCTATATACCAATATAAAACATTCCGATGGTATTTATGCTACCAAATTCTTTTTAGATATGTCCAACTTACCTGACGACATCATTCAACTCGTTTTGGAGCTCCTCGAATTCTCTTTGACTCATAACTAGAGTTGAGCGATACTTTCCGATATCCTAAAGTATCGGAATCGGAATGGTATCGCCGATATCACTAAAAAATCGGCGATACCCGATACCGATACCGGAAGTCCCATGTAAGTCTATGGGAACAAAATATCGCAACTAAAAAAACCCCATTCTTTCCTTGTAAACACTAAATATACACACATAGAATACATATATATATATATATATACATGTCATTGTGACATATATATATACATATATGTATAGTTTATACACTTCTACATAGTAAAATATCCTTTGATTCAATTGCCGGGTAAAGCCGGCTTCAGTGAAAAGACAGAAGCACCCGACATGAAATGACACTTGGTGTACATAGGGTTAACCATGTCTTTTCATGTCGTTTGCTATCTAATTTGCACAAACAATTAAATCAGACTATGTGTGCAAAATTTCACACCTGTAGGGGTTAATTAAAGGTGTAAATTCGTTGTAAAAAAAACGGACTTTTTTGCTACGAATTTACACCTTTAATTAACCCCTACAGGTGTGAAATTTTGCTCACATAGTCTGATTTAATTGTTTGTGCAAATTAGATAGCAAAGGACATGAAAAGACATGGTTAACCCTATGTACACCAAGTGTCATTTCATGTCGGGTTCTGCATTTTCACAAAAGCCGGCAATTGAATTAGCGGCTATTATACTATATAGAAGTGTATGAACTACAAATATAAATATATATATATATGTGTCACAAATTCAATGACATGTATATATATATATATGAGGTGTAAAATTGCTGAAAAAAAATGCGTGGGCTCCCGCCCTATTTTCGCAACCAGACAGACAAAGCCAGTGAGTGGGGGCAGATAATAATAGCCCAGAGAGGGACCATTATTTTTGGCCCCCCCGGCTACTTAACATCTGCCCCCAGACACCCCAGAAAGGGCAAATCTCTAATTAGATTTGCCCTTTCTGGCACTTTGCCCGTCTATTCCCATTGCCCTGTAGCGGTGGCGAATGGGTTAATAAGGGGTTAAAATGACCTTGCAATTGAAAGGTCACTTTAAGCCAGGTTAATAATTGAGAGCTGTCAATTAGACAACTATCAATTATTAATCCTATTGTATGAAAGAAAAATCAAACACACACACTTTAATAAAAAAGAAGTTTAATGAAATAATCACACAGTTTTTGACCATATTTTATTTACCTGCTAAAACCATTTCCTGTAATAAAAATAAAATAAAAAAGCAAAATTATTCTTACCTATCCCATGCACAGTCAGGTCCCACGGTGAAATCCTTCAGAAAGGGTTAATGTTTACTGCAGGGACCGCAGCTAATGCTGCAGCCTCACAGTAAACCCCAAATGAATGAGTTCCTCTCCTGCCTGACAGGAGAGTAAAGGCTGGGTGTCACATAACGATACACCAGCGATCCCGAAAACGATATGCACTTGTCAGGATCGCTGGTGTATCGCTACATGATCGCTGCTGAGCTGCCAAACAGGCAGCTCAGGCAGCGATCTGGGACAGCGACACTGCGGGTAACATCGCTTAAGGGCCCGTCTCACATAGCGATATCGCTACCGAGATCGCTGCTGAGTCACTAGTTTTGTGACGCAGCAGCGAGCTCACCAGCGATATCGCTGTGTGTGACATTCAGCGACGATCAGCCCCCCTGCCGGGTATCGCTGATCGTCGCAGAAATGTCAGGACCTTTTTTTGATCGCTGGTTTCCCTCTGACAGGCACGCATCGCTGCGTGTGACAGGCGGGAGACCAGCGATCCGCTGGTAACCAAGGTACACAGCGGGTTTCCAGGCACCGCGCAGCACTTGGAAACCCGCTGTGTACCTTGGATACCAGCTCCCTGCATCAGGGCGCTGGTATCCAAGGTACACAGCGGGTTTCTAGGCACAGCCCCGCGCCTGGAAACCCGCTGTGTACCTTGGTTACCAGCGGATCGCTGGTCTCCCGCCTGTCACACGCAGCGATGTGTGCCTGTCAGCGGGAAACCAGCGATCAAAAAAAGGTCCTGACATTTCAGCGACGATCAGCGATACCCGGCAGGGGGGCTGATCGTCGCTGAATGTCACACACAGCGATATCGCTGGTGAGCTCGCTGCTGCGTCACAAAACTAGTGACTCAGCAGCGATCTCGGTAGCGATATCGCTATGTGAGACGGGCCCTTAAGTGGAAAGCTTAATTGATTGCTTTCCACTTTCACTTCAGGTCAGCCAGGGACACAATCAGTGACGTCAGAGGGAACTGATTAACAAAAATAGGGGTTCCCTTCGAAAAAAAAATGGCGTGGGGTCCCACCTATTTTTGTTAACCAGCCAGATGAAGCAGACCGCTGAGGCCTGGATTTTCAGGCTGTTAAGGAGCCAAGATCCATGGACCTTGCCAGCCTGATAATACTAGGCCACAGCAGTCTGCATATCTTGGCTGATTAACAAAAATAGGGGATCCCCTCGAAAAAAATTGGCGTGGGGTCCCCCCTATTTTTGTTAACCAGCCAGATGAAGCAGACCGCTGAGGCCTGGATTTTCAGGCTGTTAAGGAGCCAAGATCCATGGACCTTGCCAGCCTGATAATACCAGGCCACAGCAGTCTGCATATCTTGGCTGATTAACAAAAATAGGGGATCCCCTCGAAAAAAATTGGCGTGGGGTCCCCCCTATTTTTGTTAACCAGCCAGATGAAGCAGACCGCTGAGGCCTGGATTTTCAGGCTGTTAAGGAGCCAAGATCCATGGACCTTGCCAGCCTGATAATACCAGGCCACAGCAGTCTGCATATCTTGGCTGATTAACAAAAATAGGGGATCCCCTCGAAAAAAATTGGCGTGGGGTCCCCCCTATTTTTGTTAACCAGCCAGATGAAGCAGACCGCTGAGGCCTGGTTTTTCAGGCTGGTAAGGATCCAATATCCATGGACCTTGCAAGCCTGATAATACCAGGCCACAGCAGTCTGCTTAGCTTGGCTGGTTAACAAAAATAGGGGATCCCCTCGAAAAAAAACGGCGTGGGGATCCCCCCTATTTTTGTTAACCAGCCAAGTAAAATGCAGACTGCTGCGGCCTGGTATTAAAAGACTGTCAAGGCCCATGGATTTTGGCCCTCAACAGCCTGATAATACCAGGCTACAGCAGCCCCACATTTGGCGCATCAAAAGATGTGCCAATTGTGGCACTTTACCCGGCTCTTCCCACTTGCCCTGTAGCGGTGGCAAGTGGGGTAATAAGGGGTTAATGTCACCGTTGATTGCACGGTGACAATAAGCCCGGTTAATAATGGAGAGGTGTCAATAAGACACCGATCCATTATTAATCCCAAAGTTATTAAATGTATAAAAAAAAGACAAAGCAAGAAAAAAGTATTTTAATGAAATAAAAGAGACAACACAGTTTTCATTTCTTTTATTACACTCTCATTCCTGCGACGCCATCGATCTCCTGTAAAAAAAGAAAAAAAACAAACCAACAGTATACCACCTGTCCGACGCAGTCCAGAACGACAGTCCCACGACGATCCAGCTGTGCTACATCGCAATGACAGGCAGAGCCTGTCATCGCGACGCAGCACAGCTGATTACCTGCTTCCCCGGCGGTGACGTCATCGGACTGACTGCTTTACGGCCGGGATTACCCAGCAGTCACTGCAGTTATCGCGAGAAACTGCATGTGACCGCCGGGGAAAGAAGATGGCGGCCATGAAGCAGTCCGGGATGTGACCGCCGGAGATCTTCTGCCAGGTAAGTGCCGCTGACTCCTGACAGACCCGACCGACGGACACTGACAGTGACAGTGACAATCCCGATTCCGGTATCCGATAAGACGAAAATATCGGAACTCGGAATCGGAATTCCGATACAGCTAATATCGGCTGATACCCGATATTTGCAGTATCGGAATGCTCAACACTACTCATAACTTTTTTATTTTCAAAGGGTCCTTCTACCTGCAGCTCCAGGGGACAGCCATGGGTGCCTCCTTTGCCCCATCCTATGCCAACTTGTTCCTGGGGCTGTGGGAGAGGGACCTCTCCCTGCCGGATCGTATGTCATCAATGGACCGCATCCCCTTTTGGGTGCGGTACATTGATGACATATTCTTGATCTGGCAGGGGACTCTAATTCGTTGAACCAATTTTGGTCCGAGATCAATCAGAATGATAAGAATATCCACATCTCTTCTAATTCTGATGCCAATAGTATTGACTTCCTAGATGTCACAGTTATAAGAGACATAAATGATGCCTTACAAACTGGTGTCCACAGAAAGGAGACCTCCACCAACATGTTATTGCATGCCACTTCTGCTCATCCGAAACCTCTGATTAATTCAATCCCAATAGGACAATTCTTGCGTATTCGCAGAATTTGCTCTAGTGATCAAGAATTTGAGAAAGAGGCTCAAGAACTATTTCAACGGTTCAAAGAGAGGGGATATAGTAGACGGGTCTTGAAAAGAGCCTACAATCGGGCAAAACATTCTACCCGCCATTCCCTGCTATATAACAGGGAAAGAGAGATTAACTCCTCTAGGACTATTAGATTTATAACAAGCTTCCATTCTCAAGCCACTCACATGAGGAATTGTCTCCAAAAGGCATGGCCTATTCTCCAGACCGACCCCATACTTAATCAAATTATTTCTGACAGACCCAGCATCACATTCAGACGAGCAATGAATCTCAAAGACCAATTAGTACATAGTCACTACCACGTTGATACTAATCTTGGCAATTTTCAGGTTGGTCGTCCTAGGTGTGGCTGTTTTCCCTGTGGTCGGTGCGTCGCCTGCCCTAACATTGACCGCAGTGCCACCTTTTCCAACTCTGCAGGAACAAGAATCTATGAGATTCGAAAGAATATTTCATGCAACTCTCGTTATGTGGTATATTTTGCCACATGCCCCTGCAATCTTATTTACATCGGCATGACGACTCGCCAGTTAAAGGTGCGCACGCGTGAACATGTTTTGGGCATCCAGGCGGCGGCCGGTCATGGTGATCCAGCCACACTTAGGACTATACCTCGTCACTTTAAATTACACCATAACTGTGACAGTTCTCTACTTAGAGTAAAAGGTATTAATATGTTAATTCCAGGGATTCGTGGTGGAAATTTGAGTCAGAGATTATCCCAAAAAGAAACTAGATGGATTTGGGTTCTAGATACGGTCCATCCAAAGGGCCTTAATGAAACCCTTAGTTTTTCTTCTTTCCTATAGAATTTTCTATGGCCAGGACTGATCTTCTGTTTTAAGCATGTGTGTGGTTTCTTTGATTTTAATTGTTTTTATTTTTTCCAGTTTCTTCCACCTTCATGTCACTGATGGAGAATTTTCTGACCATGATTTTGATGTTTCCATCCCATCAGATTGAATCATTTACACCTATCAGCAAATCACTATAATCAATGTTATTGTTACCCATATTTTATAATATGCAATTGATGGTTGTATTATTATATATATCCTTTGCTATGTTAAATACAGCATTATTTATGTCATATGATCTTCATATCTGTCATTGTTGTTAGATTATGCAGTGTGTCGTTCCTATTGCCTTTAAGAATGTTTTGCCCATACATTTGATTCGTTTGTTATTTGGCATACAGTGGTCCTACACACATTAATTCCACATAATTGCTGCCTCCACTATACTTACGGCCGGTACGCGCCCTCTTCCGTGACTCTGGCATGCCTGGCGGTTCTCGGCGTCTTCCAGTGCCATGGTGATTGGTCACGTGACGTGACGTCACCAGGCACGTGACGCCGACGCCGTCAGGCGTCCCTGGTTGCCGGGACGATGGGCGCGTCATTGGAGGCCGGTCCAAGCGCGCTCTGATGACGATCTTGTGCCTTGGATATTAATACATCCTAACTGCGGGCAGATGTGGAATTTTCAATGACAGTAAGCTGTGTGTATTTATGCGGGCATACATATGACCATTGATATTTGTCATTGCTGATTTTTGCTGGCTCCTAAGTGATATTATGACTCATGCTGTATTATGAGACAGGTGTGTGGTTCACACGTGATTGGTGGCAGGCTGCTTTTATACCCCTCACTTCCTCTTCCCCCTCACCCCTTGAGAAAGGCACACTAGCCGAAACGCGCGTCGGGGCGGACGCACCTGGTGTTAGTCTCTCTCCTGAACAGGTATACCGTTACTTTTCATGGCACTAACTGCAAATTTTTGTGAGGTCCTATGTGTTTGGGTGGCAGATATGTCCTGGATACTATGATGCAATTTTATGCTTATAACTATGGTGATAAAACTATCACTTGGGACATCCTGACTGTCATATACAATTCTGTAGCCATATTAACATCTTCATGACTGGTTTTGCCAATATTTACATACTTATGCAATCTCTGCACTTGCGGATTTGTGATTATTTTTCATCTATGTAATTTGGTCTATTCACCTGTGTGCGTCCTATTCTTCCCACTAGTGCTTATTGGCATGAGCCCTTGTCACTGTTTCCCCTGCTCCTTTTTTATAAATTGATGTTTAATAAAATATTTTGTACTTTATTTTGGGACTGTTTGATCGTTTTCTTTTCATTGATATCATTAATTCAGCGATTGTCCGTATATTAATATCCATCCTAATATGCCCTACTATTTTGATATACTTAATTAACAGTAATCTATATATGGGTATGTTGTTCAATAAGGTCATTTATTATTTTCAGGGTGGAGGATGCACGTCCAGTAATCACTGAGTAGGTGTAAGGCCTCCTTACTTCTTGATGTGTGTGAGTTTCTAACTTGCATGAAGCTAAGTTTAACTCCGTGTAGAACAGCTACGCCCGGCTGACATTGTGGTGGAGTCTTCTTTTGGACAGAACTAAGTCTCTATCTGCAGCGTCCTGCTAGACTCCTGTTCTTCCTGACCCCGGTTACGTATCAGCACTAGGGCCCCTCTGCGACCTGAAGTCCAGCAGGGTCTCCGGTTTATCCCACTAGCCATGAAGGTTCTAGCAAGCTCGGACCCGGTGTCCGGTTGTGCAGAGTGGAGGTAAGCTATCGTTGCTATTTCTCCTCGGTCACTCTCTCTCTCTTTGTCCACTCGCCTGTCGCCCTACTCACACCTTTAACATAAGCACAGGCAACAGTAGGTGTCAGCTTTCTTCTCTTCACCGCTCTCTAACAGTACCTCAGTTTGCTCGGTGTTACAAGTACTGCAGTTCCCCTTCCTTCACTTCTTTCTTAGGCTCTGTCCGAAGCAGCTATCAGGACTTTCCGTCAGACTGATCTGTGCACACTCCGAGAGTCACTTTCCACTTCCGTAGGGAACTAACAGTCAGCACATTCTGAGGTAACAGTTTGTTTCTCTGCTTCTGTCTCATCTGACAGGAATCTCCGTCTGTCTGAACTCTGCTCTGAGCTCTGCTCTGACAGGAATGACTGGCTCAGACTGGCTACTGCTGCGTCTCTCCACACCCTTATATACTCTACAGGGCTCCCTCTGGTGGCACTATAGGGAAATGTGAAGTGTGAATGAATATCGGGTGATTGTGAATTACCTTTCTGTGCATCCTCCAGGAAACATGTGGCACCAAGCGCAGCTGGGTCACACATTTTCACAAGCTCGTAAAGAACCTATTTTTTAGGGCTGGGTCAAGCAGTAGGAAAGAACCTTCCATAGACAGAAAGGTGAGTGCTGAAAGAATGAGTGTACATTTCTCATTGGTAAAGATCCTGCCACACTTTATTTTGCTTTCAAGAGAAGAGCGGACTTAAACTGGCCATGCCATATATAGATAGCTGTCGAATGAACCTTTGGCAGACAGCTATTTTTTACCATACACATGAGAACTCAATAAGGAGAGCAAAGAAAGCTGCTACTAGACACATCTGTGAGTACATTGTACATTGCACATTGACATTCCAACTCCCTCATCCTTCTTGATCTTTATGACACAAGCATTTTAGTTCTGCATTGTGGAAAGGTGTGGCCTCTCCTTTCTTTGAGCTGGACATTCATTCATGTAGTTCCCCGTGGTGGTGTGTCCATTATCCAGGTCTCATTCCTTTTCAGCCCTTATCCACATGTATATCACTTGACAAATGGTAAAATGTTAATACTGGAGGTTTGAATCGTCCCAAATAACGCCATCGTGACATGGTGGGATTGCTTTTACATTTTTTTTTAATCAAAATTATGTTAACAATGTAAGTAGTGATTGGAGGACACCACCAATATAAGAAGGAATGAATTACTACATATCATATGCTATACTGGGTTAGCAGAAGAAAAAAAGATATGTATACACTAGTGATCACCTTAATGACTGCCGATACGCCTTTTAACAGTGGCAGTTAAGGGTGCTCATTCCTTAGCGCCGCTTTTTAACGGCGCTGAGAAATAAGGGTATAGCGCCCCCCAACGTCGGAAAATCTCCGGGGTCTCGGCTACCAGGGTTAGCTGAGACCCTGGAGAACATGATCAGGGCCGGATTATACGGTCCCCTGTCATGTGATCGCCGTTATTCACCACATAATGGCAATACCTCCACCATCCCCCGACCCCCTGCTCTGACACCCGGCCCTCCGCGTCATCTTCCTGGAAGAAAATGGTGGGCAGTGCGCCCATCGAGATATGCCAGCAGGTACCTGGCAGCAATAGGAAATTTTTCCTATTGGTTAATTTTCATCACTGTGATAGTGTTCAAAATAAAAAAAAATAGTACATCAAACCCCCCTCTGTCACATCCTTAGTTAGATAAAATTGTAAAATAGCACTTTTTTTTCCCATTCTTTGCAGTTAGGGTTTAGATTGGGGTTAGGGTTGAGGTTAGGGCTGTGGTTAGGGTTGGGGTTATTGTTGTGTTAAGGTCGGAGTTAGAATTGTGGTTTTTTCAAAAGTAAAAAAAAGTGACGATATGATGGCTAGTGTTGAGGCCAAGTGCTCGCTACTCGAGTTTGCATCGAGTGCCCTGGCATGCATTGAGTATCGCAGATCCCTGCATGTTTTTTTTGATGTGTCTAAAAGCCACGAGCATGTCAATTGAGCACCCGTGATATTTGGTGCATACCCGAGTGCCTGATGCAAACTGGAGTAGAGAGCACTTGCGCTCAACACTAATGATGACATATTCAATAGGACGACTTAATGTTATCAAATTCTCAAATTCTGTGTCATACCTGTGGGTTCAAAATGCTCACTATATAACTAGATAAAGTCCTTGATGAGTGTGGCTTCCAAAATGGGGTCAGTTGTGGGGGGTTTCCACTGTTTAGGCACATCAGGGCTCTCGAAACACGAGATGGTGCCCTCCATCGATTCCAGCCAATTTTGCATTCAAAAGTCAAACGGTGCTCATTCCCTTCCAAGCCCTGCCGGGCACCCAAATAGTAGTATTCTCCCATGAGAAATTGCACAACAAATGTTATGGTCCATTTTCTCCTGTTACTCTTGTCAAAATAAAAAAGTTTGGGGTCTAAAAAAATGTTTTGGTGAAAAAGTTAAATGTTATTTTTTTCCTTCCACATTGCTTCAGTTCCTATGAAGCACCTGAAGGATTAGTAAACTTTTTGAATGTGGTTTTGAGCACCTTGAGGGGTGCAGTTTTTAGAATGGTGTCACTTTCTGTCATATAGACCCCTCAAAGTCACTTCAAATATGTAGTGGTCAATTTAAAAAAATGGTTTTGTAAATTTTGTTGGAAAAATGAGAATTCGCTGGTCAACTTTTAACCCTTATAACGTCCTAACAAAAAAATTGTGTTTTCAAAATTGTGCTGATGTAAAGTAGACATATGGGAAATATTACTGATTAACTAATTTGTTTTACAAATTTTTGCCAATTTTTTTTTTTTCAGAAATAAATACAAGTCATATTGAAGAAATTTCTAACTTTATCATGAAGTACAATTTATCCTGAAAAAAACAATCTCAGAATCAGTTGGGTAAGTTGAAGAGTTCCAGAGTTATTACCACATAAAGTGACAGTGATCAGAATTGTAAAAATTGGCTTGGTCACTAAGTGGTTAAAATAATTTTATTAAATAAATAACAAGACAAGTCACAAAAAAATTTAAACATTTAAAAAGCACAAAAATGGCTATAGTGTAACAAAATCGACCTAGTTGATGTAAGAGCTACGGTAGGTCCATCCAATCTGTGGTTTCCTAATACCTTGATCAGCATATGATATATAACATTTAGTGCTGAGTATACAGTCACAAGTTCTCAATGGGATTAAGATCTGGGGAGTTTCCAGGCCATGGACCCAAAATCTCTATGATTTGTTCCCTGAGCCATTTAGTTATCACCTTTGCTTTATGGCAAGGTGCTCCATCATGCTGGAAAAGGCATTGTTGATCGCCAAACTGCTCTTGGAGGGTTGGGAGAAGTTGCTCTTGGAGGACATTCTGGTACCATTCTTTATTCATGGCTGTGTTTTTAGGCAAGACTGTGAGAGAGCTGATTCCCTTGGCTGAGAAGCAACCCCACACATGAATGGTTTCAGGATGCTTAACAGTTGGCATGAGACAAGACTGGTGGTAGCGCTCACCTTGTCTTCTCCGAATGAGGTGTTTTCCTGATGTCCCAAACAATCGAAAAGGGGATTCATCAGAGAAAATAACTTTACCCCAGTCCTCAGCAGTCCACTGCCTGTACCTTTTGCAGAATATCAGTCTGTCCATGAAGTTTTTTCTGGAGAGAAGTGGCTTCTTTGCTGCCTTCCTTGAGACCAGGCTTTGCTCCAAGAGTCTCTGCCTCACAGTGCGTGCAGATGCGCTCACACCTGCCTGCTGCCATTCCTGAGCAAGCTCTGCACTGCCGGTAGCCCGATCCAGCAGCTGAAACACTTTTAAGAGACGGTCCTGGCGCTTGCTGGTCTTTCTTGGGCACCCTGGAGCCTTTTTGGCAACAATGGAACCTCTCTCCTTGAAGTTCTTGATGATGCGATAGATTGTTGACTGAGGTGCAATCTTTCTAGCTGCGATACTCTTCCCTGTTAGGCCATTTTTGTGCATTGCAATGATGACTGCACGTGTTTCTTTAGAGATGACCATGGTTAACAGAAGAGAAACAATGATGCCAAGCACCAGCCTCCTTTTAAAGTGTCCAGTGGTGTCATTCTTACTTAATCATGACAGATTGATCTCCAGCCATGTCCTCATCAACACCCACACCTGTGTTAATGGAGCAATCACTGAAAAGAGGTTAGCTGGTCCTTTTAAGGCAGGGCTGCAATGATGTTGAAATGTGTTTTGGGGGATAAAGTTCATTTTCTAGCCAAATATTGACTTTGCAAGTAATTGCTGTTAAGCTGATCACTCTTTATAACATTCTGTAGTATATGCAAATTGCCATTAGAAAAAGTGAAGCAGTAGACTTTGTAAAAATTAATATTTGTGTCATTCTCAAAACTTTTGGCCATGACTGTACAGTGAAGGAAATAAGTATTTGATCCCTTGCTGATTTTGTAGGTTTGCCCACTGACAAAGACATGAATAGTCTATAATTTTAAGGGTAGGTTAATTTTAACATTGAGAGATTGAATATCAAAAATAAAATCCAGAAAATCACACTGTATAAACTATATAAATTTATTTGCATTTTGAAGTGAGAAAGTATTAAGTTATTTACCGGTAACGGTATTTTTCGGAAGACCATGACAGCACCACGAGAGAGGGGATCCGCCCTTCAGGAACAGAAACCTACAGATACAAAAAGGGCGGCTCCCTCACACGCATCAGTTGGATTATACAGAGCCGAGAGGACCTCCATGGTTAATGACACAAATTATATACGAACTCTAAACAACCTAGTCTACGTGGACTTTATAATTAAAGGGAGTGTTCGATACACGTGCAAGGGAGGGAACTAAGGGTGCTGTCATGGTCTTCCGAAATATACCGTTACCGGTAAGTAACTTAATACTTTATTCAGACTACCATGACAGCACCACGAGAGAATTACAGAGATGTAACACTATTCTAGGGAGGGACTACAGCCTGCAGCACCCTTAACCCGAACCAAAATCTCAGATACAGAAATCATCATATGTAATTGCTCGATAGAACATACACAATAATTTAGCTCCCAAAATGGGAAATCTATGGAGCTCCCAACGCTTATATAACACCAGAGAACATGGAGCAAAAAAATACCATAGTACAAGGAGATGCTCAGTAGTATCAAAACAGTTTTATTATAATAAAGTTTAAATTACATCCACAAAATGCACTGATTAGTATATATGAAACAGACATGTGTTCAATACAGGACCAGGTAGCTAATACTGCATAGTAGCCACATACGGGACTGATCCATAGGAACAGATGTTAAACTTAGCCATAAATCCTGCTATAATACATCTTCCAAATGATATTGATCTAATTATATATTTAATTATATATCCCTAATTCAGAAGGATGACAATAAAAATCCTCATTGAATATAAGTATCAGTCATAATGCATAGTGCTTCTGACACAGTCAGACAATCCAAAAATCCTTACTAACACTGAAATGGGAATGCAGGAATAGATGGTAATGTAGGCTAATTACCCATGGTAGTCTCCATATGTAGACACGTGCCCCTACGCACGTTTCGCTTTCGCTTCCTCGGGGGCACGTGTCTACATATGGAGACTACCATGGGTAATTAGCCTACATTACCATCTATTCCTGCATTCCCATTTCAGTGTTAGTAAGGATTTTTGGATTGTCTGACTGTGTCAGAAGCACTATGCATTATGACTGATACTTATATTCAATGAGGATTTTTATTGTCATCCTTCTGAATTAGGGATATATAATTAGATATATAATTAGATCAATATCATTTGGAAGATGTATTATAGCAGGATTTATGGCTAAGTTTAACATCTGTTCCCATGGATCAGTCCCGTATGTGGCTACTATGCAGTATTAGCTACCTGGTCCCGTATTGAACACATGTCTGTTTCATATATACTAATCAGTGCATTTTGTGGATGTAATTTAAACTTTATTATAATAAAACTGTTTTAATACTACTGAGTATCTCCTTGTATTATGGTATTTTTTTGCTCCATGTTCTCTGGTGTTATATACCCTTAACCCGAAGGAGAGATCCGAGGAGGCACCCATGTCTAATCTGTATTGATTATAAAAGGTGTTAGGAGAAGACCATGTGGCCGCCTTACATATCTGGTCGATGGATACTCCAGATCTTTCCGCACAAGAGGTTGCCATGGCTTGAGTGGAATGCGCCCTCAGATTCTGTGGAGCCGGACCGCCACCTGCTGAGTAAGCTAGAGAAATAGCCTCCCTAATCCACCTTGCTAATGTGCATTTGGAAACTCTAAAGCCTGGGTCTCGCATAGCGATACACCAGCGATCCCGACAACGATATGCACTTGTCAGGATCGCTGGTGTATCGCTACATGATCGCTGGTGAGCTGCCAAACAGGCAGTTCAGGGCAGCGATCAGCACAGCGACACTGCGGGTAACATCGCTGCGGGTAACACTGCGGGTAACACCGCTGCGCGGTGCCTGGAAACCCGCTGTGTACCTTGGTTACCAACTCCCTGCATCAGGGCGCTGGTATCCAAGGTACACAGCAGGTTTCTAGGCACAGCCCCGCGCCTGGAAACCCGCTGTGTACCGTGGTTACCAGCGGATCGCTGGTTCTCCCGCCTGTCACACGCAGCGATGAGTGCCTGTCAGCGGGAGACCAGCGATCAAAAAAATGTCCAGGACATTCAGCGACGATCAGCGATACCCGGCAGGGGGGCTGATCGTCGCTGAATGTCACACACAGCGATATCGCTGGTGAGCTCGCTGCTGCGTCACAAAACTAGTGACTCAGCTGTGTGAGACGGGGGCTTTAGGCCTTTCCTATCACCCTGAAAACATATAAACAAGGCGCTGCCCTTCTTCCATGGATCAGTGACTGACAGATAATGTAATAAACACCTTCTGACATCTAGTGTATGGAGTTTCTCCTCTTTCTGGTTAGTGGGGTTAGGAAGGAAGGAGGGGAGGACTATTTCCTGTGTTCTATGGAACCGAGAGGCGACTTTGGGTAAATAGGGAGGGTCCGGTCTAATTATTACCCTGTCTTCCATAATCTGTGTTTAAGGAGGGTCCCTAGAGAGAGACTATATATCGCCTATCCTTCGAGCAGACGTGATGGCTACCAAGAAGGCTAACTTGAGAGACAGATTTTTAA
Organism: Oophaga sylvatica; assembly: GCA_033576555.1. Taxonomy (NCBI): domain Eukaryota; kingdom Metazoa; phylum Chordata; class Amphibia; order Anura; family Dendrobatidae; genus Oophaga; species Oophaga sylvatica. Next base: position 13,790 of record JARQOD010006144.1, on the reverse strand, counting down.
TTGTGGCGGACACCATAGGTTCAAACGGAGCCTCCGTCAAAGCCGTAAGGACTAGGTTTAAGTCCCTTGGTGCATACCTTGTTTTGTGTATAGGTCTCGTTCTATCTGCCGCTTTGATAAACCTGGATATCCAGTAATTTCTAGCAATCTCACAGTTGAACAGGGCACCGAGGGCTGATACCTGTACTTTCAGGGTACTAGTGGCTAGACCTAGATCTAACCCCTTCTGCAGGAATTATAAAATCTGCCCTATAGGGATTTCCCCTTCAGCTCCGAGGTTAGCGGTGGCTAGAAATTTTTCCCAGGTCTTAGCATAAATTTTAGTTGTAACTAACTTCCTGCTATTAAGCAGGGTATTAATGAGATTGTCAGAGAATCCTTTATCCTTCAATAATGACCTCTCAAACTCCACGCCGTCAGATGGAGTCTGGCTACTTGCGGATGATTGACTGAGCCCTGGAAGAGAAGGTCCGGAAGATCTGGAAGAACCCAGGGGTCGCAGACTGACATTTTTCTCAGCCATGAAAACCAGGCCCTTCTGGGATGGGGCAATCAGTATGACTCTTGCTTTGTCCTCCCTGATCTTCCTTATTACTAAGGGTAACAGGGCTAGCGGGGGAAAAGCATAAGCGAGGCCGAAGTTCCATTTTGTCAGGAGAGCGTCCACCACAAGAGGTCTTTCTGTCGGATTTAGTGAACAGAATCTCTCCACCTTCCTGTTTTGTCTGGTAGCGAAAAGGTCCACCTCTGGTTGACCCCATAGTCTGACGATCTGGGTGAAAATAGTTGTATTTAGGCACCACTCTCCCTGTCTTAGCGTGTTGCGGCTTAGAAAGTCTGCTGTGGTGTTGTCCTTTCCTCTTATATGTAGTGTCGTCAGGGATAGAAAATGTCTCTCTGCTGTTTGGAATATGCGTTCCACCACTCTCATCAGGGTCTCGGACCGTGTTCCACCTTGGTGGTTGATATGTCTCGACCCGCACCACAATTGTGGTTTACCAGAGCAATGGGGTACTCAGAGCCGAGCCCATGGAAGTCTATGGGGTTGTCACAGGTAGCGGTGGCTCGGTCTGTGGCCCTGGCGGTCAGGCGTATGTTGGGGGGTATATTTACAGGGGATAGGTATATATACAGTTCGTGACGCCACCTGTAGTTCTCTGATCACTAAGACCAGCGCTGCTGTAGATCTCTGAGGGGATGGTGAGGCAGCTAGATGTCGGGTCCCCTACAGGTGGGACTCTTCCCTCAGGTCGATAGTTATGGTGGGGTTGTGCAGGGATGCAATCAAATAACTCAGTCTCACACATAGAAGCTTCTTTCCATACCTTTTACTTCAAGTTGTTCAGGCAGGTCCCAGGGAGGCTGTTCGGGGTGGATGAATGCACGTAGCGGTAACAGTTGAGCAGGTTACAGGCCTCCTTCTCTTTCCAAATGATGAGTGAGTCCAAGCTTGCCTGTAGCTAAGTTAACTCTATAGTTTTCAGCTTTTCCCACTAGCTGTACTGCCCGGCCGGTTTTGTGATAGAGCCTTATAAGTGGTGAACTAAGTACTTTCTTTTGCCGCGCGCCGGACTCAGAAGTCTTGTTCTCCTGACTCGGTTACGTACTGGCACTCTAAGGGCGGCTTTCTGCAACCTAAGGTCCAGTAAGACTCTGGCTTTTCTATCACTATGCCTGGAGCTATAGTGACGCTTCGGTCCCCAGTGACCGGTGACAATGTGCAGGATAATCCGATCCTTAAGGCACTTCTGAATCCTTCCCACTATGCCCTTCGCCCTGCTTCTGCTTTCAATGTAGCACTGAAGCGTGAAGATAGAAAGTCAGTTTTCTTCCTTGGTCTCACTGAGTAACTCTCAGTTTCCTCAAAGTTCAGACTGAGTAAAAGGTAACTCTGACTAGACTCGGGATGATAACTAGTCATCCGTTACTAGACTCCACTTCGTTGAATTGGCAGGAACTAATCTTCTGCTCACCCAGAGCTCTGACAGGAATCCTCACTGTCTAAGAAGAACTAGCCCTGACTGCTCTGTACGATGACAGGAAGCTAGACTGACTCTCTCCTGTGCTACACGTCACTCCCCTATACACCCCTGTGGGTGTGTCTGAAGTGTAAGTGAGTGTCAAGCTTTAACTGTTACCTTACTGTGCATTCTCCAGATCCTGTGTGCCTTACATACCAGGGCTACACATTCCCCCTTGGTAAAATACAGCACTCCCGGGCTGTGAAATATAAGAAGAAAGACATTTTGTTTTCCATTTAAACAAGTAACATTTTAAACTCTTCCCATCAGGGAGGTACGGATTTCTTGAACGTTGCATTATAACAATAGGCATAGAAACATACAAAATACTAAATAGACATTTTCATATAAATAGATGACAATATTCTTGTGAAGGACCCGCACCAAACCTTCAACGTGGGTCCTGGGTGGGCCGCAGGACATCTGAATGCAGACCTCACTCAGTGCCTCACCATACGGGTTTTATGTTCAGAGGTAGGTGTGCTGGTAGAGAATGCACAAAGTGCAACTATATACAAGATCAGTTCTTGGGCTGGCTCAGTCCTCAGCCTCAGAGTCCATCATGAAACATTTTCAAGTAATTTACATATCATAACAATACTTTATACAATTATCCATACTTAGTAAACTAGTTTGCTAGGACTACTTTTGATAACGAATAGGTATCTTCCCTTTCGTTGTACGTTCTGATCTACGTGGAGTAGCTTCAGGTATATTAATCTCTAACCCAACTGTTCTACGTAACGGCAAACTATAGAACTGCCTCAATCTTTCTATGGATCTGGCAAGCGTACTGATGGCTGGGCGGTGTGAGTCAGCTTCACCAGGGGTTCCCATAGCATGGGGCGCTGCTTCCGATGATTCTTCCTCTTGAGGTTCCGCAGGTTGGGGTGCTGCTGGAGTAGGTAACTCCTGAACTGGCTCAACTGGCACCATGGGCACAACTGGAGGTAGAACTTCCTCTTGTGGCTGATAAAATTGCAACACCGGAATTATTACAGCATCTCCCAGTCTCGGCCAATCTGCAGGGAAATCTCCCAGATCCGTGTGTATGACCTCTTCTTTTCTTTCTTCTTGATTGATGACAGAGTTCTCTTCACGAAACTTTAAGGGTTCTGGACACAATTTCAAATGGTCTCTGGACACAGTGGATATTGTTCTTCCTCCGTCCTTACTGATGATACAAACTTTTCTATTGTCATATTTGGAATCTTGTACGACGTAGGGTTCTTGCTCCCACTGGTTATCCAATTTGTGCATTTTCCTTTTCCTTTTCAATACCACTTCTCCAGGCATCAAAGGCTTGGCAGGAGCATTCCTGTTGTAAATATCTTCCTGTTTTTCCCGTACCTTGTTGAGACTTTCTTCTACACAGACTTGCACTCTTCTGTATTGCTCTTGCCGATTGATGTCCCAGTTTTCAATAGCGTCATCTGCCTCTGGTTCTACCACTCCAAGTTCTAAATCCATTGGTAGTCTTCCGGGTCTTGCTCTCATAAGATAGGCTGGAGTGCAGTTAGTGGAACTTACAGGTATATGGTTATACAAGTCAACCAAATCAGGTAGTAAGTCCGGCCAACGATTTCTGTCTTCCAACGGTATGGATTTCAACAAATCAAGGACAATGTGGTTCATTTTCTCGCAAAGACCGTTGGTTTGAGGATGGTATGGTGTGGTTCTAATTTTCTTACACCCATACATGTGACAGAATTCCTTGAATAGATCAGCTTCGAAAGCAGGTCCTTGATCGGTTAATACTTGCTCCGGATACCCATGCGGTCTGCAGAAGCTTGCTTGAAAGGTTTTTGCTGCCGTCACTGCTGTCTGATCCTTAACTGGTACAACCACCAGAAATCTAGAGTAATGGTCCACCATGGTCAAGGCGTATGAGTATCCAGATCTACTTGGCGACAGTTTGACGTGGTCCAGGGCCACAATCTCCAAGGGACGAGTCGTCCGGATAGGCTGCAGGGGTGCCCTCTGACTACCGTAGTCCTTTCTTCTGAGACCACAGGGTCCACAGTTCCGACACCACCTCTCAATGGAGCTGCGCATCCCTACCCAGTAGAACCGGCACCTCAACAGGGTCTCCAGCTTTCTCCAGCCAAAGTGTCCTGCTTGATCATGGTATGCTTCCAACACCATTTGGACGTCTGCCTTGGGGACCACTATTTGCCAGACCATCTCGTGGGTCCTGGGATTGACGTATCTCCTGCACAACTTCTCACGGTATAGGAATAACCTGCTTCTCTCGTTCCACAGGAGCTTTGCTGACATAGGTGCATCTTTTTCCAAGGAGGAACCTTCCTGTCTTAACAACTCCTTGATACGGCTGACCACTGGATCGCTGTCCTGAGTCTCTTTCCAGCTGTGATGGGGTAAAGGATTTAACGTTGCACCATACTGCTTTCTGTAGACTCGATGCTCGTGGACTACCCCATTTCGATGGAACGCAGGTAGCTCAATTTCTTCCAGGTCGTCCGATTCTTCCTCCGTGTCAGAGTCATGCGGCATTCGGGACAATGCGTCAGCATTAGCATTCTTTCGGCCTGCCCGGTACTTGATAGTAAACTGGTAATTAGACAACCGAGCCATCCAACGCTGCTCCATGGCGCCCAACTTGGCCGTTTCCAGGTGCGTTAGCGGGTTGTTGTCTGTGTACGCCGTGAACTTGTTGGAGGCCAGATAGTGCTTAAATCTTTCAGTAATGGCCCAGACCAGCGCCAGAAACTCCAGCTTGAAGCTGCTATAATTTTCCGGATTCCTCTCAGTTGGCCTGAGTTTTCTGCTGGCATAAGCGATGACTTTTTCTTGGCCATTCTGCTTCTGACTGAGAACTGCTCCTAAACCTTCATTACTAGCATCGGTGTACAGCAGGAACGGTTGGCTGTAATCAGGATACGTCAAGATCTCATCGCCTGTAAGGATCTCTTTCATCTTTTGGAATGCTTCAGCCTGTTCCTTACCCCAATTGAAGGGAGGATTTCTGCTCTTGAGGGATTGGCCTACTAGGAGGTCCTGTAGAGGCGCTGCCTTCTTCGTGTAATCTTTCACGAACCTTCTGTAGTAACTCGTTAGTCCCAGGAACTGTCGCACTTCCTTGAGGTTCTTCGGCTCCGGCCACTTCTGGATGGCAGTGACTTTCTCTGGGTCCGGCGCTACTCCTTCCGAACTGACGATGTGCCCCAAATATTGTACCTTCTGTTTGAGTAGATGGCATTTTGAGGGTTTCAACTTCATCCCGTACCTGGACAGGGACTCAAATACTTCTGCCAGGTGCTTCAGATGGTCCTCATATGTCTTGGAGTACACGATGACGTCGTCTAAGTATAGCAGCACGGTTTCAAAATTGAGATGTCCCAGGCAGTTCTCCATCACTCTCTGAAATGTTCCTGGGGCACTGCTGAGCCCAAACGGCATTCTGTCGAACTCACAGAGCCCCATTGGGGTGGTGAAAGCCGTTTTCTCACGATCCTCCTCAGCCACAGCCACTTGCCAGTATCCACTAGTCAGATCAAGGGTAGAAAAGTAGTTAGCCGTTTTCAGAGCAGCTAATGACTCCTCTATACGTGGTAACGGGTATGCATCCTTGTGTGTTATGCGGTTCACCTGCCTGTAATCCACACACATTCTCAAGCTACCATCTTTCTTTCTAACCAGGACTAGAGGTGCTGCCCAGGGACTACAACTATCCCTGATTACTCCGGCTTCTTTCATATCTCGCAACATTTCCTTAGCCTTCTGATAATGGGCTGGGGGTATAGGCCTATACCGCTCTTTGATGGGAGGATGACTGCCTGTAGGGATATGATGTTGTACTCCCTTAATTATCCCAAAATCAAGTGGATTCTTGCTAAATACTTGGGCGTACTCTTGCACCACCCGTAATACCCCTTGCTTCTGGTGAGCGGGAGTGGTGTCCGTCCCAACATGGAGTTGCTGACACCATTCCGCCACCTGGGTTGCCGGGTCATTGTCCTCCGCTATTTGGCGGGAGTCTAAGGACTCAGCCGGGAGAATAGAATTATTGTCAACAGCATGTAGTTTAGCAATGGTTGCATAACGGGGTAAGTTTACCTCATCATCTCCCCAGTTGAGAAGCCGTACCGGTACTCTTCCATTCACCACTTCCACTACTCCCCTAGCAGTCATAAGTGTAGGTCTATGTTCTGAATGGTGGGGTTCTACTACAGCTTGGTAATTCTGTCCTCTCAGACCTATGGCTGCCCTGCACCAGATTATCATTTCACTCATTGGGGGTATCACAATGGGATTCGAGTCAGTGACCCGTACATTACCAATTTCGCCGTCTGTAAGCTTCGCTTGCTGCTGACACACCAGGGCCCGGATCTCTCTTTGGATTACTCCTTTCTGCCTTGGTCGGGCAATCTCAGCGAGCTGTTGGAGTAAGAACACAACTTCTCCCAAACAATTACTGATAATGTTAGTACCCAAAATTATATTTAAACCGTTCTCCTCATTTACAGTCTTTACTACCAGAAGCCCCTGGTCTTTCAACTCCTCTCTGCCCACTTTCACATCTACACATTTTGTCCTGAGTACTTCTACAGGAAGACCATTAGAAGCATACACGGTAAAGTCAGGGCTCGGGGGTTTAAGACTGTCCATTGACCAGAACTTAGTATATAGGGCATCAGGTATTAGGGTCACCTGAGACCCAGTGTCTAACAATGCCGGAACAGCAATACCATCTAGAATGATAGACAGGTAGGGTCGTCCACCCACATACCTGCGGTTCCAGTCTAGGGGGCCTGACGGGTCTCCTCCTGGGTGTTGGCCCTCGGACCCAGGTTCTGCCCGTTTAAAGGACACTGTGGAGACATATGACCTTTCCGGTTGCATCGGTAACAGGTGATCTCCCGACGAGGAGGGTGTTGATCAGAGGTCGCTCCTGGGGGTGGCGTTGTCCTCCTCCGGGGGGGCGACGTCTTCCTTCTTCTCCGGTTCATCCACGGGACGTCTTCTGGGCAATCAGCTAATAAGATCTTCCCTTCTTCCTCTTTCCGCAGCTGCAGGGCACTCATCACAGCAGCCAGATTTTTAGTCAGCTGGCGCACCTCTGAGCGCAGACAGTCCAATTCACTAGGGGGTGTCACCTGCGTTTTGGTTTCGGCCACTAGCGAGGAAAAGGGGGTTGCCGCCGGCTCCAGAGTGACTTCACCCTGACGATGTTGGGTTGCCACCTCAGGTTTGCCCAGGGGCCGCAGCCCTTTTATTGCCATGTCCTTTAGGGCATCAAAGGTAGCATCAGGGTGATCTAAAGACCACCAATTCACAGTTCTGCGTTCCGCTTGGGACCTCAGTCCCTGCACAAATTGTTCTTTCAGCATCTTATTTTCATCAATGACACTTATGGTATTAACCTGCTTGAGGGCTCTCAGGGCCCCTTGTAGTCGGCAGGCATAGTCCCTTATGCTGTCACTTGGTTGCTGTGAACAGTTATAGAATGCCATCCGGAGATCTGTTTCGGTGCGATCTTCAAAAATGGCCTGTAACTTTAAGAGGATTGCAGGCACCAACTCCTGGTCCGTGGTAGCCCAAGTCTCCACTTCTCTCTCAGCAGCGCCAGTTAGCTGCCCTATTAATACTGCAGCTTTTTGCCTCTCAGACATAGAGTACATTTCCAGGACACTGCATATCTTCCGTTTGAATCCTGCTAAAGTGCCTGGCTCGCCGCTGTACTGGGGAAGCCATTTCGCCCCAGGCATATATGGAAGCGTTAGTGGCATGAGCGGGACCACCGGACTGAGTGCTGGGCCTGCGCCCCCATCTGGCGCTACAACGCCACGCGGTGCGGAGTCGGGTCCTCCGGCTGGGGCCGCACTGTCGGCCGGTTGTTGCAACATATTAGCGCCCCCTTGGTTAAACGGAGCCTACCGGTTTCAGAAGCTGCTATTTCCCAGGCACAGCAGTAGGAACAGGACCTTCGTCGCAGGCGCTCTGATGTCAGAGCGTCCACTTCCTGTCGCAGGACCTGCCGCTGAGTCAGAGCCGGGGGCGTGTCCAAGACTTTGCGCGCTCCTTCAGGTACGCCCACCTTCTTCTCCAGCGCCTCAGGGCGCGAATATGGCGGCAAATATGGCGGTATTTGGCGCCAAACAATAGCAACAGTCTTTTTCACCAAAACACTCCACAGGCACACAGGGCTCGCAATTCTGCAAGTTTCGGATCCTGTTCGTGACGCCAAGTTTGTCTCGACCCGCACCACAATTGTGGTTTACCAGAGCAATGGGGTACTCAGAGCCGAGCCCATGGAAGTCTATGGGGTTGTCACAGGTAGCGGTGGCTCGGTCTGTGGCCCTGGCGGTCAGGCGTATGTTGGGGGGTATATTTACAGGGGATAGGTATATATACAGTTCGTGACGCCACCTGTAGTTCTCTGATCACTAAGACCAGCGCTGCTGTAGATCTCTGAGGGGATGGTGAAGCAGCTAGATGTCGGGTCCCCTACAGGTGGGACTCTTCCCTCAGGTCGATAGTTATGGTGGGGTTGTGCAGGGATGCAATCAAATAACTCAGTCTCACACATAGAAGCTTCTTTCCATACCTTTTACTTCAAGTTGTTCAGGCAGGTCCCAGGGAGGCTGTTCGGGGTGGATGAATGCACGTAGCGGTAACAGTTGAGCAGGTTACAGGCCTCTTCTCTTTCCAAATGATGAGTGAGTCCAAGCTTGCCTGTAGCTAAGTTAACTCTATAGTTTTCAGCTTTTCCCACTAGCTGTACTGCCCGGCCGGTTTTGTGATAGAGCCTTATAAGTGGTGAACTAAGTACTTTCTTTTGCCGCGCGCCGGACTCAGAAGTCTTGTTCTCCTGACTCGGTTACGTACTGGCACTCTAAGGGCGGCTTTCTGCAACCTAAGGTCCAGTAAGACTCTGGCTTTTCTATCACTATGCCTGGAGCTATAGTGACGCTTCGGTCCCCAGTGACCGGTGACAATGTGCAGGATAATCCGATCCTTAAGGCACTTCTGAATCCTTCCCACTATGCCCTTCGCCCTGCTTCTGCTTTCAATGTAGCACTGAAGCGTGAAGATAGAAAGTCAGTTTTCTTCCTTGGTCTCACTGAGTAACTCTCAGTTTCCTCAAAGTTCAGACTGAGTAAAAGGTAACTCTGACTAGACTCGGGATGATAACTAGTCATCCGTTACTAGACTCCACTTCGTTGAATTGGCAGGAACTAATCTTCTGCTCACCCAGAGCTCTGACAGGAATCCTCACTGTCTAAGAAGAACTAGCCCTGACTGCTCTGTACGATGACAGGAAGCTAGACTGACTCTCTCCTGTGCTACACGTCACTCCCCTATACACCCCTGTGGGTGTGTCTGAAGTGTAAGTGAGTGTCAAGCTTTAACTGTTACCTTACTGTGCATTCTCCAGATCCTGTGTGCCTTACATACCAGGGCTACACATTCCCCCTTGGTAAAATACAGCACTCCCGGGCTGTGAAATATAAGAAGAAAGACATTTTGTTTTCCATTTAAACAAGTAACATTTTAAACTCTTCCCATCAGGGAGGTACGGATTTCTTGAACGTTGCATTATAACAATAGGCATAGAAACATACAAAATACTAAATAGACATTTTCATATAAATAGATGACAATATTCTTGTGAAGGACCCGCACCAAACCTTCAACGTGGGTCCTGGGTGGGCCGCAGGACATCTGAATGCAGACCTCACTCAGTGCCTCACCATACGGGTTTTATGTTCAGAGGTAGGTGTGCTGGTAGAGAATGCACAAAGTGCAACTATATACAAGATCAGTTCTTGGGCTGGCTCAGTCCTCAGCCTCAGAGTCCATCATGAAACATTTTCAAGTAATTTACATATCATAACAATACTTTATACAATTATCCATACTTAGTAAACTAGTTTGCTAGGACTACTTTTGATAACGAATAGGTATCTTCCCTTTCGTTGTACGTTCTGATCTACGTGGAGTAGCTTCAGGTATATTAATCTCTAACCCAACTGTTCTACGTAACGGCAAACTATAGAACTGCCTCAATCTTTCTATGGATCTGGCAAGCGTACTGATGGCTGGGCGGTGTGAGTCAGCTTCACCAGGGGTTCCCATAGCATGGGGCGCTGCTTCCGATGATTCTTCCTCTTGAGGTTCCGCAGGTTGGGGTGCTGCTGGAGTAGGTAACTCCTGAACTGGCTCAACTGGCACCATGGGCACAACTGGAGGTAGAACTTCCTCTTGTGGCTGATAAAATTGCAACACCGGAATTATTACAGCATCTCCCAGTCTCGGCCAATCTGCAGGGAAATCTCCCAGATCCGTGTGTATGACCTCTTCTTTTCTTTCTTCTTGATTGATGACAGAGTTCTCTTCACGAAACTTTAAGGGTTCTGGACACAATTTCAAATGGTCTCTGGACACAGTGGATATTGTTCTTCCTCCGTCCTTACTGATGATACAAACTTTTCTATTGTCATATTTGGAATCTTGTACGACGTAGGGTTCTTGCTCCACTGGTTATCCAATTTGTGCATTTTCCTTTTCCTTTTCAATACCACTTCTCCAGGCATCAAAGGCTTGGCAGGAGCATTCTGTTGTAAATATCTTCCTGTTTTTCCCGTACCTTGTTGAGACTTTCTTCTACACAGACTTGCACTCTTCTGTATTGCTCTTGCCGATTGATGTCCCAGTTTTCAATAGCGTCATCTGCCTCTGGTTCTACCACTCCAAGTTCTAAATCCATTGGTAGTCTTCCGGGTCTTGCTCTCATAAGATAGGCTGGAGTGCAGTTAGTGGAACTTACAGGTATATGGTTATACAAGTCAACCAAATCAGGTAGTAAGTCCGGCCAACGATTTCTGTCTTCCAACGGTATGGATTTCAACAAATCAAGGACAATGTGGTTCATTTTCTCGCAAAGACCGTTGGTTTGAGGATGGTATGGTGTGGTTCTAATTTTCTTACACCCATACATGTGACAGAATTCCTTGAATAGATCAGCTTCGAAAGCAGGTCCTTGATCGGTTAATACTTGCTCCGGATACCCATGCGGTCTGCAGAAGCTTGCTTGAAAGGTTTTTGCTGCCGTCACTGCTGTCTGATCCTTAACTGGTACAACCACCAGAAATCTAGAGTAATGGTCCACCATGGTCAAGGCGTATGAGTATCCAGATCTACTTGGCGACAGTTTGACGTGGTCCAGGGCCACAATCTCCAAGGGACGAGTCGTCCGGATAGGCTGCAGGGGTGCCCTCTGACTACCGTAGTCCTTTCTTCTGAGACCACAGGGTCCACAGTTCCGACACCACCTCTCAATGGAGCTGCGCATCCCTACCAGTAGAACCGGCACCTCAACAGGGTCTCCAGCTTTCTCCAGCCAAAGTGTCCTGCTTGATCATGGTATGCTTCCAACACCATTTGGACGTCTGCTTGGGGACCACTATTTGCCAGACCATCTCGTGGGTCCTGGGATTGACGTATCTCCTGCACAACTTCTCACGGTATAGGAATAACCTGCTTCTCTCGTTCCACAGGAGCTTTGCTGACATAGGTGCATCTTTTTCCAAGGAGGAACCTTCCTGTCTTAACAACTCCTTGATACGGCTGACCACTGGATCGCTGTCCTGAGTCTCTTTCCAGCTGTGATGGGGTAAAGGATTTAACGTTGCACCATACTGCTTTCTGTAGACTCGATGCTCGTGGACTACCCCATTTCGATGGAACGCAGGTAGCTCAATTTCTTCCAGGTCGTCCGATTCTTCCTCCGTGTCAGAGTCATGCGGCATTCGGGACAATGCGTCAGCATTAGCATTCTTTCGGCCTGCCCGGGTACTTGATAGTAAACTGGTAATTAGACAACCGAGCCATCCAACGCTGCTCCATGGCGCCCAACTTGGCCGTTTCCAGGTGCGTTAGCGGGTTGTTGTCTGTGTACGCCGTGAACTTGTTGGAGGCCAGATAGTGCTTAAATCTTTCAGTAATGGCCCAGACCAGCGCCAGAAACTCCAGCTTGAAGCTGCTATAATTTTCCGGATTCCTCTCAGTTGGCCTGAGTTTTCTGCTGGCATAAGCGATGACTTTTTCTTGGCCATTCTGCTTCTGACTGAGAACTGCTCCTAAACCTTCATTACTAGCATCGGTGTACAGCAGGAACGGTTGGCTGTAATCAGGATACGTCAAGATCTCATCGCCTGTAAGGATCTCTTTCATCTTTTGGAATGCTTCAGCCTGTTCCTTACCCCAATTGAAGGGAGGATTTCTGCTCTTGAGGGATTGGCCTACTAGGAGGTCCTGTAGAGGCGCTGCCTTCTTCGTGTAATCTTTCACGAACCTTCTGTAGTAACTCGTTAGTCCCAGGAACTGTCGCACTTCCTTGAGGTTCTTCGGCTCCGGCCACTTCTGGATGGCAGTGACTTTCTCTGGGTCCGGCGCTACTCCTTCCGAACTGACGATGTGCCCCAAATATTGTACCTTCTGTTTGAGTAGATGGCATTTTGAGGGTTTCAACTTCATCCCGTACCTGGACAGGGACTCAAATACTTCTGCCAGGTGCTTCAGATGGTCCTCATATGTCTTGGAGTACACGATGACGTCGTCTAAGTATAGCAGCACGGTTTCAAAATTGAGATGTCCCAGGCAGTTCTCCATCACTCTCTGAAATGTTCCTGGGGCACTGCTGAGCCCAAACGGCATTCTGTCGAACTCACAGAGCCCATTGGGGTGGTGAAAGCCGTTTTCTCACGATCCTCCTCAGCCACAGCCACTTGCCAGTATCCACTAGTCAGATCAAGGGTAGAAAAGTAGTTAGCCGTTTTCAGAGCAGCTAATGACTCCTCTATACGTGGTAACGGGTATGCATCCTTGTGTGTTATGCGGTTCACCTGCCTGTAATCCACACACATTCTCAAGCTACCATCTTTCTTTCTAACCAGGACTAGAGGTGCTGCCCAGGGACTACAACTATCCTGATTACTCCGGCTTCTTTCATATCTCGCAACATTTCCTTAGCCTTCTGATAATGGGCTGGGGGTATAGGCCTATACCGCTCTTTGATGGGAGGATGACTGCCTGTAGGGATATGATGTTGTACTCCCTTAATTATCCCAAAATCAAGTGGATTCTTGCTAAATACTTGGGCGTACTCTTGCACCACCCGTAATACCCCTTGCTTCTGGTGAGCGGGAGTGGTGTCCGTCCCAACATGGAGTTGCTGACACCATTCCGCCACCTGGGTTGCCGGGTCATTGTCCTCCGCTATTTGGCGGGAGTCTAGGACTCAGCCGGGAGAATAGAATTATTGTCAACAGCATGTAGTTTAGCAATGGTTGCATAACGGGGTAAGTTTACCTCATCATCTCCCCAGTTGAGAAGCCGTACCGGTACTCTTCCATTCACCACTTCCACTACTCCCCTAGCAGTCATAAGTGTAGGTCTATGTTCTGAATGGTGGGGTTCTACTACAGCTTGGTAATTCTGTCCTCTCAGACCTATGGCTGCCCTGCACCAGATTATCATTTCACTCATTGGGGGTATCACAATGGGATTCGAGTCAGTGACCCGTACATTACAATTTCGCCGTCTGTAAGCTTCGCTTGCTGCTGACACACCAGGGCCCGGATCTCTCTTTGGATTACTCCTTTCTGCCTTGGTCGGGCAATCTCAGCGAGCTGTTGGAGTAAGAACACAACTTCTCCCAAACAATTACTGATAATGTTAGTACCCAAAATTATATTTAAACCGTTCTCTCATTTACAGTCTTTATACCAGAAGCCCCTGGTCTTT
>JARQOD010006143.1:0-44416 GCA_033576555.1 Oophaga sylvatica | reverse complement strand
CGATTCTACCCCTTTGGCTGAGAATAAACCCCAGTTTTCTACTCAGGTGATAATGAGGGTTGAATCTGATCACCAGGAGTGCTGCAAATTTTTGGTTCTATATAATCTGCATGACATTATAGTGCTGGGTTTCCCTTGGTTACAGTCTCATAATCCTGTTTTGGATTGGAAATCTGTGTCTGTAACCAGTTGGGGCTGCCAATGTGTTAATACCAACACTCCTGTTTTTTCTGCCTCCCCCCAGGCTGAGGATGTTCCTGACTTTTGTTTGATTTTTCTGATGTGTTTAGCGAAAGTAAATCTGCATCCTTACCTCCCCATAGGAGCTATGACTGCGCTATTGAATTAGTGCCAGGTAGTAAATTCCCTAAAGGTCGCCTTTTTAACTTGTCTGTACCTGAACATGACGCTATGCGGTCTTATATCAAGGAATCATTGGAGAAGGGTCATATCAGACCATCCTCTTCACCCTTAGGTGCCGGTTTTTTCTTTGTGGCCAAAAAAGATGGTTCATTAAGGCCGTGTATTGATTATCGTCTCTTGAACAATATTACTGTGAAATATCAATACCCGTTACCCTTGATTTCTGACCTGTTTTCCAGGGTGAAAAACGCTACTTGGTTTACCAAGCTTGACCTCAGGGGGGCGTATAACCTTATTCGCATTAAGCACGGGGATGAATGGAAGACGGCATTTAACACCCCTGAAGGGCATTTTGAGTACCTTGTGATGCCCTTTGGGCTCACTAATGCTCCTTCCGTCTTCCAGTCCTTCATGAATGACATTTTCAGGGATTTTGTGGACAAGTTTCTGATTGTTTATTTGGATGATATCTTGATTTTTTCTAATGACTGGGACTCTCATGTGAAACATGTTCGAACTGTATTCCAGATTTTGAGAGAGAATGCTCTGTATGTGAAGGGATCAAAGTGTCTTTTTTGGCGTACAGAAGATCTCATTTCTGGGATTCATTTTGGCCCCATCTGTTATTGAAATGGACCCGGTCAAGGTTCAGGCCATCTGTGATTGGGTCCAACCTACTTCATTAAAGGCTCTTCAGAGATTTTTGGTTTTGCCAATTTTTATCATAAATTTATTGGTAATTTCTCGGTTATTGTTAAACCATTAACTGATTTGACCAGAAAGGGTTCTGATGTGGTGAATTGGCCTCCTGAGGCAGTCTCTGCGTTTCAGGAACTTAAGCAGAGATTCACTTCTGCTCCTGTTCTACGACAGCCTGATGTTTCTCTGCCATTTCAGGTGGAGGTTGATGCCTCTGAAATTGGGGCAGGTGCCGTTTTGTCCCAAAAAGATCCAGAGACCTCTAAAAGTAACCCTTGTGCCTTTTTCTCTCGAAAACTTTCTCCTACTGAACGTAATTATGACGTGGGTAATCGGGAGTTATTGGCCATGAAGTGGGCTTTTGAAGAGTGGAGACATTGGCTGGAGGGAGCCAAACATCAGGTGGTGGTCCTTACGGACCATAAGAATCTGGTCTATCTGGAATCTGCCAAGCGACTCAATCCTAGACAGGCCAGGTGGGCCTTGTTTTTCACACGTTTTAATTTTGTGGTTTCCTTTCTTCCTGGCACTAAGAATGTTAAGGCGGATGCCCTCTCGAGGAGTTTCCTTGCGGACTCTCCTGAGCTATCTGATCCCTCTGTTATTTTGAAGGAGGGTGTAGTTCTTTCCGCCATCTCGCCCAATTTGAGACTTGCTCTGGAGGGGTGTCAGGAGGATAGGCCCGAGCGCTGCCCTGTTGGAAAATTGTTTGTCCCGGACCAATGGAAAAAGAGTGTGATGTCTGAGATTCATTGTTCCGCATTGGCTGGGCATCCCGGAATTTTTGGTACCAGAGACTTGGTTAGTCGGTCCTTTTGGTGGCCTACCTTGTCTCGCGATGTCAGGGAATTTGTGCAGTCCTGCGGGACTTGCTCTCGCTCCAAGCCTTGCTCTCGCTCTAGTGGTTTGTTGATGCCATTGCCTGTGCCCAAGAGACCATGGACCCATATCTCTATGGATTTCATTTCCGATCTTCCTGTTTCTCAGAGAATGACCACCATCTGGGTAATTTGTGATAGGTTTTCCAAAATGATACATCTTGTGCCATTACCTAAGTTGCCTTCCTCCTCTGAATTGGTGCCGTTGTTCCTTCAGCACGTGGTTCGTTTACACGGCATTCCTGAGAACATTGTGTCTGACAGAGGAGTCCAGTTTGTTTCCAGATTTTGGAGGACTTTTTGTTCTAAACTGGGTGTTCAATTGTCTTTCTCCTCGGCATTTCATCCTCAGACCAATGGTCAAACTGAGAGAACAAACCAGACATTGGAGACTTATCTAAGATGCTTTGTGTCTGCTGATCAGGATGACTGGGTCTCTTTTTTGCCTTTGGCTGAGTTTGCTCTTAATAATAGGGCTAGCTCTGCCACTTTGATGTCTCCGTTTTTCTGTAATTCTGGGTTTCACCCTCGATTTTCTTCAGGACAGACGGAGGCTTCTGTCTGTCCAGGTGTTGACTCTGTTGTTGAGCGTATGCAGCAGATTTGGGACCAGGTAGTGGAGAGGTTGTCCCTCTCTCAGGAGAAGGCCCAGCGGTTTGCTAACCGGCATAGGACTGATGGTCCTCGGTTTAAAGTGGGGGACTTGGTCTGGTTGTCCTCAAAGAATATTCCTATGAGAGTAGCATCTCCTAAATTTAAGCCTAGGTTCATTGGACCTTATAAGATCATGGAGATTATTAATCCTGTTTCTTTTCGTTTGCTTCTTCCAGGGACATTTAAGATCCATAACGTGTTCCACAAGTCCTTGTTGAAGAGGTTTGTTGAGCCAGTGGTTCCTGCTGCTGTGCCTCCTGACCCTGTTTTGGTTGAGGGCAATCTGGAGTATGTGGTTGAGAAAATATTGGATTCTCGTTTTTCTAGACGAAGACTCCAGTATTTGGTTAAATGGAGAGGTTATGGTCAGGAAGACAATTCTTGGGTGTTTGCTTCGGACATCCATGCTAGGAGACTTATCCGTGCGTATCATAGAACTCATCCTGATCGACCTGGTTGCTCAAATGAGGGTTTGGTGACCCCTCCTCAAGGGGGGGGTACTGTTGTGAATGGGTTTGAGATGAGTTCTGAGCAGAGGCTCCCTCTGGTGGTTACAAGCGGTACTAGTGAGGATTGTGAGGACTGGGAATCAGGTGTTACTGATTGGTCTTATATAAGGGAGTCATTTTCCCATCAGGGTTGCCGGTGATCAATTGTTCTGGTCTGAATCCTTCTTTCCAGTTTCCCTTGTAGCCTGCTGTGTCGTGTCTGCATCTCCTGCTATCAGATAAGACAATTTCTTATTTTGTGTTTTTGCTATATTTTTGCATTTTGTCCTGCACTTCTGTGGGGGCCTTCAGGGTCCCCTCCGGGGGCTTTTGCCCTCTCAGTTTAGTCCAGCCACTGTGTTTTGTACTTTTGCTTTTTCCAGTTTTTTTTTCAGTGGCTGCTGTTTTGTTTTTGTTACACCAGAGAACTAATTTAGGTGGTAGAGGTCGTGTGATCTCAGGTGATTTTGACATTAGTAGAGTTGGTGTTTTTTCAGGGTTTTCTGAGATTGCAGTAAGTACCCTTCCTATCCTTTTCTATTTAGATAGTTTGGGCCCCAGCGTTTGCTCATACTATTTTCTTTCTGTGTCAGTATTTCCTCTTGTCTAACCGCCATTACATGTTTGGGGGCTTTCTATTATCTTTGGGGTTCTGCTCCGGGGCAGATAGCTTTCCTATTTCTATCTTTAGGTGTAGTTAGTTTCTCAGGCTGTGACGAGGCGTCTAGGACCAACGTAGGAACGCTCCACGGCTGCCTCTAGTTGCGGTGGTTAGTCAGGGTACTGCAATCTCATAGATTCCAACTGCTCTGGTGTATTTCCTTTTTTACCTGCACTCCTCAGCTACCGTAACATAACAGGAAATGCTCCATGCTTTCCAGCACGTCGCCACACTCCTCACGGGGACAACCCCGATCATCAGAGTTCCTGTACTTCAAGTTGTCCCTTACATACAGTCTCCCGTGAAAGCAACGCCAGGCCAAGTCCCAAAACTTCGCGGGGATCCGCTCTGAATTTAAAAGTCCGAGCCCCACCTCCAGATCCCGGCCTGGGCAATCCCTGAGGAGCAGGGGCTTCTGAAAGTGGGTCAACAGAACCCTTCTGTCAAGACATTGTCTCGACATGGTCCTGATTTCCCTCACTTCCAAACCTCACCGGCGGATTACCTTCAGAACCGGGGTAGCGTAAGCCGGGAGATGTCCGTGAGGTGTACGGAGATCCTTCACTTGCCCTCCCGTCTCCCATTCCTGGAAGAAAGGCCGAAACCAACCCCTGCAGGAGAATACCCACGGAGGAGCCCTCTCTAGCCAGAGGTTGGAAATATTGGCTTTAAGAAAGGTGTTCACTAAGAACACTACTGGGTTGACCATACCCAACCCACCTAGTCTCCTCGTACGGTACGTGACCTCTCTCTTGATTAGGTTGAGCCTATTCCCCCATAACAGCTGGAAGAACAGGCTGTAAACCCGTGTCCAGAGAGGTTCTGGCAAAAATGCACACACTGCCCAGGTAAATTAACAAGGGAAGCAGAAAGCCTTTAGCCAAGCTAACCCTTTCCCTCAGGGTTAAAGACCAACCCTTCCACTGGTCCACCTTTTGGGCGGCAATCTTGAGTCTGCCCTCCCAATTTTGCTGGGGGTAGTCCCCGGGGCCAAATTCGATGCCTAGAATCTTGGCGGAGGCCTGGGGCTCTGGAAGGGTGCCGAGAGATCAAAACTAGGATCTCCCCCTCCCAGCCAGAGACTCTCACACTTTTCCCGGTTGATCATGGACCCGGATGCCTCCGAGTAACGCACGACCTCGGACATGACCCAATCCGCCTCCCCTCTCGAGGATACGAAAAGGCAAACATCGTCAGCGTACGCCACCACCCTCAGAGGGGGCCCAGAGCCCGCCTGGTCCATCCCGACTCCCACCAACGGTCCACGATCTACCCTCCTCAGGAAGGGATCGATCGCGAACGCGTATAAAAGTGGGCTCAGAGGACAGCCCTGACGGACCCCAGAACCCACCTCAAAAGGGCGCCCTGACCAACCGTTCACGAGCGGGAAAGTCTCAGCCCCTTGGTACAAGATCTCTAGCCAATTTACAAACCTCCCAGGCAGACCGTACTTTAAAAGGACAGACCAGAGGTACTCATGGTTAACCCGGTCAAAGGCTTTTGCTTGGTCTAATGACAGTAGATACCCCTTCCAGTGACCTGCCCTACCCTGCTCCACTGCCTCTCGGACACCAAGCACAGCACTAAAAGTGCTGCGGCTTGGAACAGAGCAGTGCTGGGCCTCCGAAAGGAGCCGGGGTGCAAACTTGACCAGCCGGTTAAACAACACCTTTGCCAGAATCTTCCGGTCCGTATTGAGAAGCGCTATGGGACGCCAATTCTCAATACGGGACGAATCTTTACCCTTTGACAGAATAATCAGGGCTGACCTCCTCATTGAACCGGGAAGAGTACCCGAGGAAAGACACTCATTAAACACCCCAGTCAAGAGGGGGACCAAAGAGTCCCTAAAGGTCTTATAGAACTTGGATGTTAAGCCATCCGGACCTGGCGATTTTTTGGGCCGAAGCCCATCAATGGCCAGTCTCACTTCCTCTTCCCTGATTGCTTCTGCCAAAACACCAAGAGAGGGATCATCCCCTGGCTCAGGGATGGTTTCAGCCAGGAAAGCCGACATCTCATCCCGATCCAGATCCCTCTTTCCCAAGAGGAGTGAGTAAAAGGACCTGACCACTTCCAGGATCCCTGATTTGGATCTGTTCAGGGTCCCCGTACTATCGATCAGTCCTGTCACCATTTTACAATTCACTGACATCTTACAGTTCCTGTAGGGGTCAGGTGAGCGGTACTTCCCGAAATCCCTCTCAAAAACCAAAGATGTGTGCCTATCATACTGACACCTCTTAAGCAAAGACTTCACTCTGGAGATTTCCTCACGGTCACCTCCAGTCGAGACGAGCTGCTCGAGTTTCCTCCCCAGTGCCTGATACAAGCGATGCCTGTTCAGACTCCTGTGGCTCGAGAGCTGGTGGAAGAACCCCGCCACCCGCTTTTTGAAGATCTCCCACCACTCTGACTTACTACTACAGAGATCCAAAAGCGGTACCTGGCTCTGAAGAAAATCCTCTAAGGATTGTCTCACGTTCGCTTCTTCCAGCAGGGACGAATTCAGCTTCCACAGCCCTCTTCCCATCCGGGGAGTCTCTGCAACATTCAGAGAAAAGAAAATTAGACAGTGATCGGAGAACTCCACCTCAATGGCGGACACAGCAGAAAAGATGGCATCCTCCTTTAAAAAAAACCTGTCTATTCTAGATCTACAGCTACCCCTATGATAGGTGAAACCCCCGTGACCTGGGGTGTGCCGGATGTGGACATCCACCAGGCGAGCTTCACTAGCTATGCTATTAAGCGCGACGCTGTCATAAGCCAGGCGATCTCCAGGACCCCCCCGATCACGGGACCTCGTAATGGTGTTGAAGTCCCCACCGAAGACCACCTGCCGGCTTGTAAAAAGAAAGGGCTTAATCCTCAGGAAGAGACATTTCCGGTCCCACTTTGATTGTGGACCATAGATGTTTATGAGCCGCAGCTCTTGTCCCCTCATGAAGACATCAAGGACCAGGCACCTCCCCATTTCTAGCTCGATCACTCGTCTGCATTCCACATATGCGGTCTTAAAGAGGACTGCCACCCCGCTATACGGCTCGGCCGCAAGAGACCAGTATGAGGGCCCGCACCTCCACTCTCTCCGTGCTTTATGTATGGCCCCCATGTCAGTTAGTCTGGTCTCCTGCAAAAATAAAATTTCAGCCTCAATTCGGGTGAGAAAATCAAAAGCCGTAAATCTAGCCGCATCTGACTTAATGCTGGTGACATTAATGGACGCCAGCGTCAACGGGGCGAGTTCAGCCATCATGAGTGATCAAGCTCGACGGCCTTCTTCTTACCCACCCCACTCCCACCACCCTCTGGGGAGGAGTCGGAACCTTTCCTTTTTAAGGCGGACGAGGTGTCCATCCCTCCTCCCCTGGTGTCCTCACCTCCGGACTCCAGGTCTGTCCCCGCCCTGGGAGAAACAACGTCCCCCAAGGGTTGGACTCCGTCATCCCCGGTCCCCTGCCCTCGTCCGGCAACTCTTTAGCAGAGTCCTCAAGGGCCTGGAACCGGTTGGAGAGTGTGATCAGAGGGGGAACGGTGGGCCCTTCCATTGGTACCCTCACGGTCGGGGGTGGGGGGGATTTGGAAGACTTATTCAGCCTCTTCCTCCCCCTCCTGTTGTTGCGCTTTTTTCCACCCTTTGATATTGTAGGCTGCTCTAAGACTTCCTCATCAACACTTTCATACTGAGAGGAGTTGTCTGAGTCAGCCGCTTTATCCTCCCTCTCCATCCTCCTGATCTCCTCGTTCACCGCTTCCTCCCCAGGGCCTCAGAGGCTTTAGCCACCAACCCAGAGGGAGGAGCAGGCATCACCCCGGTTACCCGAGGCTCCACCTGCTCCTTACCCCCCTGGCGAGCCGCCTGCCTCCGCTGATATGAGGGGCCTCTAGTGACTTTGCCTTTCCTCACTGGCCCCTCAGCCCCCTCCCCGCCGCGACAGAGGAAGCCCCGCCGGAGGTTTCCCCCCCACGGTCTCCCCCCACCGGGCCCGCAGCAGTATTGGAGAAGGAGCGAGGGCAGCGGCTATACGGGTGACCAAGGTCACCACACAGGTTGCACCGAATGTCCCTACACGCAGCGGTGAGATGGCCCACCCCGCCACACAAGGCACATTTCTGCACCTTGCAGCTTGCGCTGAAGTGGCGGGGATCACCGCACTTGTGACAAACCTTCGGCTTCCCCTGGTAGAAGATCAGGATCCTGTCCCTTCCCAGGAATGCCGAGGAAGGGATGTGGGTGACCGTATCGCCTGAGACCTTCAACTTAACCATGAAGGTCCAGCCCCCCGACCAAATACCAAACTCGTCCC
Organism: Oophaga sylvatica; assembly: GCA_033576555.1. NCBI lineage: Eukaryota > Metazoa > Chordata > Amphibia > Anura > Dendrobatidae > Oophaga > Oophaga sylvatica. The sequence continues at coordinate 36,363 of JARQOD010006143.1, read as the reverse complement.
TGTTCTTTTTTGGGACCTCAGTGACTTCCCCATACCGGGAAAGCCACGTCATTATGTCCACGCCTGAGAGTGACTCGTTACATGTCACCACGGTCACTCTCTTGACGGAATTTTGGCGAGACACCGCCTGTATGACGAAGCCTCGCCATCCGGGCTCCCCTTTCACCAGCTCATAATTTGACCAGAAGAGCTCAAGCCCCTTTCTGGCCGAACAAAGCTGATGTCAAAGAAACGGGCTGATGTGGGATGGATCAGGGCAAAGATGTCATCTGCCCTAAAGCCCATCTTCAGGAGGAGCTCCACCACCCTACTCCTGGGTGGGCAAGCTTCACTGCCCCCCCACCGAAGACGGACCACATTCCTCCTTACCAGCCCTTGCTCGGCTGTTGGGAGAGACCAGACAGTCCCTCCCTCTCTTCTCTCTTGGAAGGCGGCTAAACCATGTCTCTCTATCCAGAAAGACAAGTCCACCGTCCTCCCCTCTACAATTATCGACCTTTCTCCCCTTTTGAGGGCCTCCAGGAAACGGCGGTGCAAAACGCCGTCCCCGGAGTCAAGAGGTGAGGAGACCCCCTGAGAACCCCCCCGGGAGCCCCCTACCCCCAGCCGTGACCCCCGCATATGAACGCCTGAGAGCCACGGCTGGGGAGGCAGATGGACCAGCCCTTACCCCACTCACACTTGCTCCCACATTCACACCTGCATCCACCCCGGCATTCACTCCCAGACTCACTCCCTCATTCATACCACCCTCGCCATCACTCACACCTCCATGCACCACCTCCGCAAACAGCTCTTCAAAAATGTCACTCACACCATCACTATCAACCTCACTATCCATACTATCCATATATACACTATTATTTACATTATTTTCATTATTTACAATATTTGCATTATTTACAATATTTACATTGCCTTTATCTTTGCTTTTAGGTCTGCCGCTTTCCACACCTCCTGCTGGGGGCCCTGGCTGGATAAAGATGTCTTTGTCTTCATCATTTTTTTTTCCTCTACCCAGGAGTGTCGCTGCCCCTTTAAATGCTCCAGAGCAGAGTGCACTTAGTACACCCTGCCTGGGCTCAGGAGCAGCAGCAGCTCCTGGGCTCTCTGGAACACTTTTTTTTTTTTTCTTCTTTCCTTTCTCTGTGCTTCCTAGGGCAGGGACGGACTTTGCCACCGCACCCTGCCCTCCACACACCTCCTCCGCCGGCTTTACCTGGAGCGCCGGAGCCCCCGTACCACCAGATGACAGTAAGTGGGTTGGGGACCCCGACAACTCCCTACCGGCTTTTGGGGCTGCAGACCCGATGGTATGGGTGGGCAGGACTGAGGGCGTCGGACCCGCCGAAGCCACGCCCCCCCACTGGCCACAGCCACTCCAGGCTGAGCAGCAGCCCCTTTCGAGGCCACGCCCACCCCAGATGACTCTGGCACAGTGGGCGGAGCCACGGCCGCCGAGGCCACGCCCCCCCCCGCCGGCTACAGCCCCTCCAGGCTGGGCAGCAGCCCCCCTTGCGAGGCCACACCCACCCCAGATGATGCGAGCACGGCGGGCGGGACTGCGGTCAAGGAGAGCACGCCCCCCCTGCATGCCTCTGCAGGCAGGGTAACATTCAGGGAGCCACGCCCCCCCCACAGGCCTTCACCGCCGCTCTGTACCCACCCCCTGCTGTAGGCAAGGCTGGCAACTCCCCTTCGGCATCCAGTGGTGGCGGGGTCCCCCGCACGGACCCCTTTTGGGGTCTACGTGCCGAGTGCCCCGGCTTCACCACGGTCGCCTCCAGGGGAGCGACCAACACCTTGCAGGTCTTTAATTGTTGCTTTACAGCAGTATCTGCGCCCCTTCTATGCTTCTGGACCCCCATAAGTGATCCAGATTTAACGGATCCGTTCGTGGGGGGCCCAGAAGCTGCTCTCACCGCAATTGGAGATGCGGCCCTGGCTTTACCTTTACTAGGTGCTGGGCCAGCCCCCCCTGCCATCTGGGACTGAGCCCAAGCACCCCCACTAACGCCACCATTACCAGTACCAGCACCAACCTCCATATCGCTGCCTGAATCCGAACTGCCACCACCAGAAGTGTCAGCAAGACCCAGGCAGACTTTACTCTCCCCGCTCCCTTGCACCGGACCCACCACAGGGCCCGGGCTGGGGTGGGCAGCGGGTTCCACACAGCGGGACTGGGGGGCCCCGGAAAGAGGGACAAAAACAAGTTTCTCCTCCACCACTTGCTTCGCCTTACGCCTTCTTCCCCTCTTCCCAGTTGTCTCATCCTCAAGGCAGACCTCATCCCCAAACAACAGCATGCCAAACCGTGCCGGGGACTCAATCTGCCTCACTTGCTGTAGGATGAGGCAGCCCCCCTTGTTATTACTCCCGCTTAGTGTTGAGCGATACGATACTGCAAATATCGGATATCGGCCGATATTAGCTGTATCGGCCTTTCGATTCCGAATACCGATATTTTCGTCATATCGAATACCGGAATCGGATTTGTCACTGTCACTGTGAGTGTCCGTCGGTCGGGTCTGTCAGGAGTCAGCGGCACTTACCTGGCAGAAGATCTCCGGCGGTCACGTCCTGGTGTAAGGTTCTGTGTACATGTTCCTGAAACTCAGTTTGTTCGTCAGCCATTTTACTTTCTGTCTTGCTGCAGCTATCTTGCCCTCAGTCAAAATGGAGTTTCCAGCTTGCATGTTCCCGCCCTGATTCTCTCCTTTTGCTTCTTAAGCAGCCACAGCTGAGCAATCAGTGCTTCAGAATCTAGCCTGCAGTGAACCTGTGACCTGACTCCTAAAGCCTTGGACCTTGTACTCCAGCTATTCCTACTGAGGAACTCTGAAGCACTTGTGGACTCTGAACCCTGCTCTTTGAAAGACCCACGTTTGCATGGACTTACGGTAACAGAGAAGAAGATCCTGAACCTGTTGTGGAGAGTGATTGCTGGGCTTAGATTACTCTGGCCTGCTGTGTCTCCTGCTTCTGTGTCTGCAAACTGTGTGACTATTTTTGCCAACTTGTATGAAGTAATACAAGACTTTCTATATCAAACCTGTGTCTCATGTATTTTCATCGCACCCAAGCACAAGACGCTATATGAACTGTACTACATACATTACAAGATTCTGAAGCCAAAATGTTAGTGTCTGCTGGGTCTGGAAAGGCTGTGTCTGCTGTAACTGTGGATATCGGATGTCCGGTTGTACTTTCTGTGATGACAGTGGTTGTGACTTCTCACAACCATTCCAGTGAGCAATTCCCTTAAGTGTTTTTTTTTTCTGCAGTGTTACCACAGGTAAACACTATTGTTTTTTTTTTTTTTTTTTCTTTTCTCTTTTTTGTCTGCTGTAACTGTGGATATCAGATGTCCGGGTGAACTTTCTGTGATGATAGTGGTTGTGACTTCTCACAACCATTCCAGGTGAGCAGTTCCCTTAATTTTTTTTTCTCTCTGCAGTGTTACCACAGGTAAACACTATTGTTTTTTTTTTCTCCTCTCCTCTTCTTCCAGTACTCCTGTCTTAAAAGATCTGGAAAATGGAGGCCCGCATAAAGGAACTTTGCGGAGTGACTGATAATATCCTTGCAGATTTGCAGAATATAAAGACCCGTTTTTCAAGCCTACAGGACCTCACTAATCACAATTTGCAAGTGTTTGGACAGACTGCCCAGGATTTGCGAGCCAGGATTGAGGTTCTAGAAGAGCGAGTCCAGGCTCCTGCCGTAGCCCCGAGTTCTGGGATTCCCAAGTTGCCCCCTTTTCGTTTTGGCGGTGAACGTGAGAAATTCAGGGGATTTATTAATCAATGCAATCTTTTTTTTTCTGCACATGCTTCACAATTTCCCACTGAACGATCTAAGGTGCTTACTATAATTATGTTGCTTACCAACAAGGCTTTGATGTGGGCAAACCCTCTGATTGAGACTGAGGATGATTGTTTGAATCACCTTGATGCTTTTATTTCAGCCATGGGGCAGGTGTTTGATGACCCCAATCGAGGTGCAACAGCTGAAGCAGCCATGTTAGCTTTGCGCCAAGGTAAGCACTCGGTAGCTGAATATGCCTTGGATTTCAGGAGATGGGCCCTTGATACCACCTGGGACAGTTCCGCCAAAAAATCTATTTTTCGAAAGGGGTTATCTCCACTGACTAAGGATGAACTTGCTCGTGCCGACCCTCCCACTGCGTTAGGTGACTTTATTAACTACTTGCACCCGTATTGATACTCGTCTGACTGAACGCAGGCAAGAGAGATGGTTCGAAAGCAATCGCACTAACCTTTTCCTACCTTCCTCTCCAGCTAAGGAACCTTTGAGTAGGATTACACGGGAACCTGAACCTGAACCCATGCAGGTAGACTCTTTACAACGACGGGTTAGTGATGCACGCAAGGAACATCGTTTTAAGGAGAATCTATGTTTCTATTGTGGTAAGTCAGGGCACTTCATTATAAACTGCCCCAGCCGTTCTCGTAAGACTACTGCAGCACTCATTCATTGTGAGTGTTGCGAGAGGGGATCTGTCAGGTCCGAGCCTCAGCTCCAGAGAGATCTGCAGCAACAGATCTTGATTTCTCGGACTTAAACTCCGTTACCTCTGAGGACGTTGACTGTGTAAACGCTGCCATTTTTCAAGTTTCCTCAGCGGTGTCCCAGCTGAGTTGTAAGAAAAACAATTCTCATTGCTTTCTTTCCATCAAACTCTGGGATGACTCAGCTTGGGTGTCTAGCTCTGCTATGATTGACTCAGGGGCAAGTGGAAATTTTATGGATGTCTCCTTTGCTCTGAAACAGGGGATACGTTCAGTGAAGAAGGCTACTCCAGTACAGATGGAAACTGTGGATGGCTCCCTGCTGACCTCTGGACCAGTGGATCAGGAAACAGAGCCTTTGAGGGTTCTTATGGGTAAAGATCATCAAGAGAAACTGTCTTTATGCTATCTCTTCTCCCCACTTTCCCATTATTCTAGGGCTACCATGGCTGCAGGCTCAGAATCCTACCATTAACTGGGAGACCAAGGAATTACACTTTCCAGAGAAACAGATGAGTCCAAAAGTTTCAGCTTGCTCTGTTCCTAAAGGAACCATGTCAGTCCCTGAACTACCAGCTGTATACCAGGACTATGTGGATTTATGTGACAAGAAGAACGCTGACCAGCTTCCTCCTCACCGTCCATATGATTGTCCAATTGAATTATTGCCTGGAGCAGAGATACCTTTTGGTAAGATCTACCCCCTGGCGGGGCCCGAGCTAAAGGCTTTAAAGGATTACATAGACGAAAATCTAGCCAAGGGCTTCATACGCCCCTCTTTATCTCCTGCAGGTGCACCCATCTTCTTTGTAAAGAAGAAAGATGGATCTCTGAGACCATGCATAGACTATAGGGAACTCAATAAGGTTACTATTAGAAACCGTTATCCATTGCCTTTAATCCCTGAGTTATTGGAGAGAGTGCGACATGCCAAAATTTTCTCTAAACTAGATCTTCGTGGGGCCTATAACTTAGTCCGTATTAGACCTGGGGATGAATGGAAGACTGCATTCAGGTCACGCTATGGACACTTTGAATATCTAGTTATGCCTTTTGGTCTGAGTACCGCCCCAGCCACTTTCCAACACTTGGTGAATGACATCTTCAGGGATCTCCTAGATACATTCGTGTAATTTATTTGGATGATATTCTAATTTTTTCTAACTCCACAGAGGAACATCATGGACATGTGAGAATGGTCTTGGAACGTCTAAGACAAAATCATCTTTACATCAAACTTGAAAAGTGTGAATTCCATAGGACCGAAATTCAATTTCTGGGGTATGTACTGTCTACACAAGGAATTAGTATGGATGGAAGCAAAACCCAAGCCATCAAGGATTGGCCAAGTCCTAGAAATGTGAAGGAGGTACAGCGCTTCATCGGGTTTGCCAACTTCTATAGACGTTTCATTAGAAATTTCTCTGAGGTAGTGTCACCTATCACCCAACTTACCCGGAAAGAGTCTAGGTTCTCTTGGACTCCCCAAGCCCAGGAAGCATTTTCCCGTCTAAAAGATAAATTTACCACTGCACCTATCCTAGTACATCCCAACCCCGAGCTTGCCTTCATAATAGAGGTGGATGCTTCAGACTGTGCCGTTGGAGCTATACTCTCTCAGAGAACAGGTGAGAAGAATGTCTTGCATCCCTGTGCCTTCTTTTCCCAGCAGTTGTCTTCGGCTGAGAGGAACTACGATGTGGGCAATAGAGAGTTGTTGGCCATTATTGCCGCCTTCAAAGAATGGAGACACCTTCTTCAGGGAGCTGCACAGCAAATAGTCGTCCTGACAGACCATCGTAACCTTGAGTTTATCAGGTCGGCTAAGTGCCTGACTCCTCGCCAGGCTCGCTGGAATCTTTTCTTAAACCAATTTAATTTTATCATTTCTTATAGACCAGGATCGCGCAATGGAAAGGCTGATGCACTCTCTAGGATTTACTCAGCAGAGACACGTCCAATTACTCCTCCTAAGACTATTCTTCCTGACTCTAGATTCCTAGGAGTAATTCATAATCAAGACCTACTTAAGGACATCAAGGAAGCATACCATGCGGATTCCTTTTTGGCACAACCCCCAAGGGACGTAAGTCTTGTCTTTAAGAATGGTGTGTGGATTCAGGGACAACGCCTGTATATTCCTGAAACAGTCAGATTGAGAGTATTGCAACTCATTCACGATTCCAAGATAGCTGGGCATAGAGGAATTCTAAAGACACAGGAATTTCTCTCTCGTTTCTTTTGGTGGCCCACTTGCAGGAAGGATGTTTTAAACTATGTCACTTCATGTGAAGTCTGTGCAAGATGCAAAACACCTCGCTCCTCACCAACTGGTCTGTTACAGCCTCTTCCCACCCCGTCCCGCCCGTGGGGATCCATTTCTATGGACTTCATTGTGGAGTTACCAACCTCTCAAGGGAAGAACACCATTCTAGTGGTGGTTGACCGTCTAACAAAGGCAGCTCATTTTATCCCTTGTGTCGGCTTACCCACTGCAAAACAGACATCAGATTTGATGATTAAAGATGTGTTTCGCTTACATGGAGTACCGGATGAGGTTATTTCGGATCGAGGGGTGCAATTCACTTCTAGGTTTTGGCAAAATTTCTGTGCAGCATTGGACATTAAAGTAAACCTTTCTTCTGCTTTTCATCCCCAGACTAATGGACAGACCGAACGAACCAATCAAACCCTGGAGCAGTATCTCCGCTGCTTTATCTGCCACCTACAGGATGATTGGGTGGATCTACTTCCATTAGCTGAGTTCTCGTATAACAACTCTCAGAGTGCCTCCACTAAGCAGTCTCCTTTTTACTCTAATCTAGGTTATCATCCTAACATTCTACCACGATTTCCCATAGAAACGCCTTTACCAGCAGTGGCTGAAAGAATCACGTCTTTACAGAAGAATATGGATCTTCTAAAGGAGAATCTGGAATCGGCTCAGGAAAGGTACAAGAAAGCAGCAGATAAATTTCGTAAACCTGCACCAGCTTTCAAGGTAGGAGACTTGGTCTGGCTGTCAACCAGAAATCTTAAGTTAAGGATTCCATCGTCTAAGTTGGGACATAAGTACATTGGACCCTATAAAATCAGTAAAATTATAAGTGCCGTTGCTTGTCGTCTTCAACTGCCCAGAACTATGAGAACTCACCCTGTCTTTCATGTATCCCTACTAAAGGCTGCGACACCCAATACGTTTCCTGGACGTTCTTCTCCTTGCCCTGACCCAGTGCTAGTCGATGGTCAGGAAGAATTTGTGGTGGAAAGGATTTTAGATTCCAGGTTGTATAGAAATCAGTTACAATATCTGATTAAATGGCAGGGCTACCCAGTGGAGGACAACTCATGGGAACCAGTCAATAACGTTAATGCTCCTCGCTTGCTCCGTCAGTTTCATCAGAGGTACCCACACAAGCCTGGCCTGAGGTCATCCGGAGGTTGTCCCTAAGGGGGAGTAATGTAAGGTTCTGTGTACATGTTCCTGAAACTCAGTTTGTTCGTCAGCCATTTTACTTTCTGTCTTGCTGCAGCTATCTTGCCCTCAGTCAAAATGGAGTTTCCAGCTTGCATGTTCCCGCCCTGATTCTCTCCTTTTGCTTCTTAAGCAGCCACAGCTGAGCAATCAGTGCTTCAGAATCTAGCCTGCAGTGAACCTGTGACCTGACTCCTAAAGCCTTGGACCTTGTACTCCAGCTATTCCTACTGAGGAACTCTGAAGCACTTGTGGACTCTGAACCCTGCTCTTTGAAAGACCCACGTTTGCATGGACTTACGGTAACAGAGAAGAAGATCCTGAACCTGTTGTGGAGAGTGATTGCTGGGCTTAGATTACTCTGGCCTGCTGTGTCTCCTGCTTCTGTGTCTGCAAACTGTGTGACTATTTTTGCCAACTTGTATGAAGTAATACAAGACTTTCTATATCAAACCTGTGTCTCATGTATTTTCATCGCACCCAAGCACAAGACGCTATATGAACTGTACTACATACATTACACCTGGACTGCTTGAGGCCGCCATTATCTTCTCCCTGGCGGTCACATGCAGTTTTTCGCGATAACTGCAACCAGTGACTGCAGGGTAATATCCTGGCCGTAAACCAGTCCGATGACGTCACCACCGGGGAAGCAGGTAATCAGCTGTGCTGCGCCGGGATGGCAGGCTCTGCCTGTCATTCTGATGTAGCAGAGCTGGATCGTCGTGGGACACTCGTTACTATGGACTGCGTCGGTCAGGTGGTATACTTTTTTTTTTTTTTTCATTTTTTTACAGGAGATCGATGGCGTCGCAGGATGAGACTGTAATAAAAGTAATGAAAAATGTGTTTTTTTTTTTATTAAATTAAAAAACTTTTTTATGAACATTCACCCGTCCGGGTACATCAACAATTTAACTATTTATCAACATTTAACTATTTACATACAGGGACCCTGTCCGGGTTATTTATACTTCTTTGTCCGGGGTGTTCCAGGTACCACCTGGTACTCTTCTGATGCTTGCCAAACATCCGAGGCACAAGGACCACCAGGACCTGATGACGTCGTGTGGCCTGTACAGTCAAGTTGTGACCCGCTATCTGGGTCTGTGTGGCCACCTCTTTCATCTCCCTCCGGGTCTGGAACTCTATGTCCCAGACTGAACGAACCCCAGGGGGCCTAACAGGCGCCGGGTACGGGCCAGCTATAGTTATCATGTCCATAGCTGGGGCTGCTGAGGAGACCACTGAGGGAGGCTGTGGAGATTTACGGCGTGGGGTGGGCACTTTTGCAGAGGCCTGGATGTGGGAGGCTGAAGGCTCCGAGGGTCTCACAGGTTTCTGACACTCTGGGGAGTAGGGGTCGCACCTGGTAACATTTAGGGCGTACCACCCATTGTAACCCCAGTGTAGGGTGTAAGTCACCAAGTCTCCTGGCAACAGGTCCCTCCCCGGGTGTCCTTCTGGGAGGTGAGTCTCCACGTCCCGCCGGGTCACAAAAACTTCTAAATAAAGTCCAGGCTCCTGGATGAAGCCCCAACCACCTTTCAATTCAAAGCTCCGTACTGCACCCTTACGCCGCGGCTCCCTCAGGGTTCCTTTATCCTTTCTCGTCCGGTCCTTATCTGCCCGGTCCTTCTCCACCTGACGTTGGCAAAGTTTTTGGGTTTCTCACTGCTCCCTTTGTCGCTCTGCTTCCCGCTCCCAACGTCTCCACTCTTCCTCCTGACGCCGGTTGAAATTCTCCTCCACCAGCAGCTCCATGTCTCCACCACTCCACTGCAGCTTGCGATGTCCGGTTTGCGGCAGCTCTCCTGGCGCCCTCCAGTCCTGGCGGCGCTCCCCTGCGGAGGAAGCAGACGGCTCTAAATCAGATGACAGTCGGGGCTCCGGTACAAACAGGTAGACCTCTGGTGCCTGCTCGGCCTCCTCCATAAGGACGGGTGTCGCTTCTTCTGTCTCAGCGACAGGGGCAGACAGCGGGATCTGGGGTGCTGACGGTGCTGCGGTTTTTGCAGGAACGGGTGCCTCCACTGCGACAACGTCAACCGGATCACATTGCAAGGGCTCCTCTACTAGAACAGGTGCCTCACCTTCCGGTACAGACACTTCAGGTAAGAGGGATTGGCGCCGCTCCAAGTTTATTTTTAGGGCACGCCAGCTCGCTTCCATCCTGGCGACCTCCTCCCGGTGCCGGGCCAGGCCTCTTAGGGTATCCTCCGCTTCTTGCAGCGTAGGAGGGTTTACAGGCCGGGTGCCCAACGGTGATTCCGTGGCGATCGGGTCGCTTCCGTGGGGGGAGAGCTCTGACTGCTCCATCCCTTCACACTTCTGCTCGTGTCCATTAGCCATCTCTGCCAAGTCACATGTGTCATTAGCATCTGGAGAGGGCCCCTCTTTCGTAGGGAGGCGGGACCTTCGTGTTAGTTTCCGCACACTGAGGAGGCGGAACTCCAGAGCTGTGGGGCACGATCTTACATTGCAGTAACATTTACACTGGTCGGCCATCGTTTTCACGCCACTGAGTGAGTGTACACCCACGAAGAGCACGCCCTTCTTCTTCACCAGTGCCTCGTCGTGACGCAGATATGGCGGAAAAATGGCAAATACATTCTCTGATGATTTTAGCAATTCTCAAGCACAGAGTCTATTTTACTATGTAGAAGTGTATAATCTATAAATATAAAAATATTTAGACTTGAGAGTCCTCAGTGGTTGATACCTTTTAATGGCTAACTGAAAAGATGGTAACAAATTGCAAGCTTTCGAGACTACTCCGGTCTCTTCATCAGGCAAAGACTAAAACAAAAACTGAAGAATCACATATTGTCATGTGTGCATCGCCACGAAGATCGTCGCGGTTGCACATTCTGACTTCTCACAGCTGAGTTGCTGTTTCTTTGTGTTTGGCAGTTAGGGAGTTAATTCTGTCTGTGCTCAGTTCTGGGAATGGGTGCAGTTTCTCCCGGCTGCAATTAATTATTTGTTGATTGGTTTCCTTTAAATCTCTGGTTGTCTGTTTGGGAGTTGCCAGTGAAATTCTTCATGCAGACCACAGATAGGATTGTATCTGTATAAACTTAAGTTAAAGAGCTCCTTAGTTGTTTTAAGCTCACCTTGCTTAGAGTTTAATATCCCAGATCATTTATGTTCCTTCTGTGTTTGAGTGTGTATGCAAGTCTGTGTTTTCTCCAGTCTGTCTTATATTTCTAATCTGTGTATTTAGCAGAGATCAGCCCATATCCCTTTGGTGGTAATCAGAATCCTTCTTAGGACTGATTACAGGGTTCAGGGACTGATAGGAGACAGGGTTAGGCTGGAGACTTGGACCTCTGAACCATTATCAGTACCTCCAAGGTGAGGATTAGTTAGGACCCCAGTTTAGGGTCAGGTTAGACCCCCGGTCCTCTTCTTTCCTGTGACAGTGTATCAAGTCCTCAAGATTAATCCTGAGTTCAACGGATATCGTGTCAGGTAAATCTACTCTATATTTACATGCTGATGTTGCTAATCTATATGTTGTATAGAGTGTTGTTCTTTTAAGAATAGTTTACTGACATCGTACACATATCATAAGACCGCGTGACATTTTCACTGGCCAATAAAATTATTCCCAGTTGCCATGGATCCAGTAGCCCAGCTGGCTCTGCAGTTGCAGGGATTATCCATGGAGCTGACGGACATTAAGTCCAAAGTTTTGTCTCCCTCGGAGCAAACCAGATTTGAACCTAAAGTAGCTCTCCCGGACAGGTTCACTGGTGGGCGAGACAAATTTTTTACCTTCAGGGAAGCATGTAAATTGTATTTTCGGCTTCGGCCTTGATCATCAGGGAGTGAAGAGCAGAGAGTGGGAATTGTTATCTCGCTCCTACAAGGGGACCCTCAATCCTGGGCATTTTCCCTTCCTCCGGGATCCCCGGCTCTACAGTCAGTAGATCGATTTTTTACTGCCCTGGGTTTGGTATATGATGACCCAGATCGGGTCTCTCTTGCTGAGACAAAATTACGTAAGATACAGCAGGGAGATCGTCCGGCGGAGGAATTTGCTTCTGAGTTCCGTAGATGGGCCACAGATACTCAGTGGAATGACCCAGCTCTTAGGAGCCAGTTTTGTCATGGGCTTTCTGACAAATTAAAGGACGTTTTGGCTCAGTATGATTCTCCTCCATCACTGGAGGCTGCTATGGCCCTGGCTATCCGTACTGATAGACGGCTCCGGGAGAGGTGCGAGGTAACTCCGCCCCCTGTTGTTACTCCACCTACTACTAAAGTCCCTTATGTTGAGGTTCCCCTTGTCTGTTCGGAGGAGCCTATGCAGTTGGGAGGGACATCATTTCGTAGGAGGGGATTGGCGGTACGCCGCAGGACTAGAAGGTGTTTCTTCTGCGGGAAAGAGGGACATTTTGTTGGGGGATGTCCGTCCCGTGCCTTGTTGAACAAGAAGTCGCCGGAAAACTGTTAATCCCAGGTTGTGTGGTGGACGACAACCTGGGAGTATGTATTTCGTCCGCTAGTTCTTCTCAGTTTCTTGTACCAGTGGAGGTGGTGGTTGGTACGAGAGTGGAGAGATTTTCTGTTCTTCTTGATAGTGGGTCCGGGGCTAATCTGGTTGACGCTCAGTTTGCTCAGGCTCAAGGTATGCATCTGAGTGTATTGGTCAAACCGATCCCTATATTCTCCATTGACGCCAGGCCTCTCGGCCAAGGTAGCTTTGTTCATGAGGTTCATAACATTGACCTTCGGGTAGGGGCAATACATAGGGAACAATTATCTTGTTATGTGTTGGAGGGTCTACCTACTCCTATTGTGTTGGGACTTCCTTGGTTGGTTAAACATAACCCTGTGATTAATTGGCAGTCCAGAGAAATAAGCCAATGGGGTGAGTTTTGCAAAAGTAACTGCATGAACACAGTCATCAGTGCGGTCGTGCCTAGTACTTTGCCTCCTTTTTTGGAGGACTTTGGGGATGTGTTCTCTGAGGAGGGGTGTCAGGAGTTGCCTCCTCATCGCGTGTATGACTGCTCTATTAATTTACTTCCTGATGCTAAGTTACCTAAAGCTAGGTTATATAACCTTTCTGGTCCTGAGAGGCAGGCTATGAAAGATTATATTTCGGAAAGTCTGGCCAAAGGGCATATTAGACCTTCATCTTCCCCAGTGGCCGCGGGTTCTTCTTTGTGAAGAAAAAAGATGGAGGCCTACGCCCTTGCTTGGATTTCCGCGAACTTAATCGGATTACTGTTCGAGATCCGTATCCACTCCCTCTGATTCCTGATCTCTTCAATCAAATTGTTGGCGCCAAATGGTTCTCTAAATTGGATCTCAGGGGGGCGTATAATCTGATTAGGATAAAAGAGGGGGATGAGTGGAAAACGGCGTTTAACACGCCGGAGGGACATTATGAGAACCTTGTCATGCCTTTTGGTCTGACTACTGCACCAGCAGTATTCCAACATTTTGTTAATGACATTTTTCGTCATCTGGTGGGGCTGTTTGTGGTCGTATATTTGGATGACATTTTAATTTACTCGCCAGATCTTGTGTCTCACCAGGAGCATGTGAGACAGGTGTTGCAGATCTTGCGAGACAATAAACTATACGCCAAACTGGAAAAGTGTGTATTCGCCGTACAGGAACTTCAGTTTTTGGGTTTCTTGGTGTCAGCCTCCGGTTTCCGTATGGACCCTGAAAAGGTGAGAGCAGTGCTTGAATGGGATCAGCCAGAGGATCTTAAGGCTCTGCAGCGTTTTCTGGGGTTTGCTAACTACTACCGGAAATTTATTTGTAATTTCTCATCTGTTGTCAAACCTCTCACTGACATGACAAGAAAAGGGACGGATTTTTCTAAATGGTCGGACAAAGCTTGCCAAGCTTTTTTCTCTTTGAAAAAATGTTTTGCTTCGGCACCCGTTCTCATCCAACCAGATGCATCACAGCCGTTCATTGTGGAGGTGGATGCGTCTGACGTAGGGGTGGGTGCTATATTGTCCCAGGGTCCGTCCCCTGGTAAATGGCATCCGTGCGCTTTCTTTTCTAAGAAATTGTCGTCCGCCGAAAGGAATTATGATATCGGCAATAGGGAACTTTTGGCCATTAAGTTAGCTTTTGAAGAATGGCGTCACTTTTTGGAGGGGCAGTCCACCCGGTTACCGTTATTACTGATCACAAGAACCTGTTGTATTTGGAATCCGCCAAGCGTCTGAATTCCAGACAAGCTCGATGGTCGTTGTTTTTTACCAGGTTTAATTTTGTTGTCACTTATCGCCCTGGATCTAAGAATGTTAAGGCGGATGCCTTGTCTCGCAGTTTCCCAGGGGCCGGGAAAATGGATGACCCGATTCCTATCCTTCAGGAGGGGGTGGTAGTGTCGGCTGTATGTTCTGAGCTTGAGGAGGAGGTATTAGAGGTTCAGGGGGACGCCCCTGCAGGACCTCCAGGGAGACTGTTTGTCCCAAATCAGTTGAGACAAAAGGTTATTGAGGCACATCATAATTCTGCTTTAGCAGGACATCCAGGGAGTAAGGCTACTTTAGATCTCCTTTCTCCCCGGTTTTGGTGGCCTAACGTTAATAAAGATGTTTTAACTTTTGTCGCGTCCTGTGGGGTTTGTGCTCGCTCTAAGACCCCTCATACCCGTCCGTCTGGGACCCTCTTACCCTTGAAACTTCCGGAGCGTCCATGGACTCATTTGTCTATGGACTTCATCACGGACCTTCCTCAGTCGTCAGGGAAGACTGTCATACTGGTGGTTGTTGACAGGTTCAGTAAGATGGCACATTTCATTGCTCTTCCTGCCCTCCCTAATGCTAAAACTCTGGCGCAGGTGTTCATTGGGGAGATTGTGAGACTTCATGGGTTGCCTTCTGATGTGGTGTCAGATAGGGGGTCTCAGTTTGTGTCCAAGTTTTGGAGGGCATTTTGTTTACGTCGGGGGATGCAATTGTCATTTTCCTCGGCTTTTCATCCGCAGACCAATGGTCAGACAGAGCGTCTGAATCAAAGCCTAGAGACTTATCTTCGGTGTTTTGTCTCAGAGAACCAGGAGGACTGGTCTTCTTTCTTGCCTCTGGCAGAGTTCGCTCTTAACAACAGGCGGAGCGAGTCCACTGGTAAATCCCCATTTTTTGGGGCATATGGTTTTCATCCCCAGTTTTGTACTTTCAATGGGGGGGGCCCTTCTGGGGTTCCTGAGGAGGAGCGTTTCTCGTCGTCACTTGCTTCAGTGTGGAGAGGTGTATTGAATAATCTGAGTGCTATGGGGAACCGTTATAAACGTATGGCTGATAGGAGGAGAGTTTCTGGTCCAGATCTTAATGTGAACGATCTGGTATGGTTGTCTACCAGGAATATAAAACTTAAAGTTCCCTCCTGGAAGCTGGGCCCCAGATTCATCGGGCCGTACAGGATCAGTTCCATAATTAATCCTGTGGCATTTCGTCTGGACCTCCCTCCTACGTTTAAAATTCATAATGTGTTCCACAAGTCATTACTTAAGAGGTACGTGGCACCAGTCATACCATCACCTCTACCTCCTCCTCCAGTGGTGGTCAATGGTAACTTGGAGTTTCAAGTGTCAAAGATCATTGACTCACGTCTGAATCGCCGGTCCCTTCAGTACTTGGTGCATTGGAAGGGGTATGGTCCAGAGGAGAGGACGTGGGTTCCTGCGTCTGACATTAACGCAGATCGTTTGGTGCGGACCTTCCACAGAACTCACCCGGGCAAACCTGGCCCTGAGGGTCCGGAGGCCCCTCGTAGAAGGGGGGGTACTGTCATGTGTGCATCGCCACGAAGATCGTCGCGGTTGCACATTCTGACTTCTCACAGCTGAGTTGCTGTTTCTTTGTGTTTGGCAGTTAGGGAGTTAATTCTGTCTGTGCTCAGTTCTGGGAATGGGTGCAGTTTCTCCCGGCTGCAATTAATTATTTGTTGATTGGTTTCCTTTAAATCTCTGGTTGTCTGTTTGGGAGTTGCCAGTGAAATTCTTCATGCAGACCACAGATAGGATTGTATCTGTATAAACTTAAGTTAAAGAGCTCCTTAGTTGTTTTAAGCTTCACCTTGCTTAGAGTTTAATATCCCAGATCATTTATGTTCCTTCTGTGTTTGAGTGTGTATGCAAGTCTGTGTTTTCTCCAGTCTGTCTTATATTTCTAATCTGTGTATTTAGCAGAGATCAGCCCATATCCCTTTGGTGGTAATCAGAATCCTTCTTAGGACTGATTACAGGGTTCAGGGACTGATAGGAGACAGGGTTAGGCTGGAGACTTGGACCTCTGAACCATTATCAGTACCTCCAAGGTGAGGGATTAGTTAGGACCCCAGTTTAGGGTCAGGTTAGACCCCCGGTCCTATTCTTTCCTGTGACAGTGTATCAAGTCCTCAAGATTAATCCTGAGTTCAACGGATATCGTGTCAGGTAAATCTACTCTATATTTACATGCTGATGTTGCTAATCTATATGTTGTATAGAGTGTTGTTCTTTTAAGAATAGTTTACTGACATCGTACACATATCATAAGACCGCGTGACACATATATATATATATATATACACAAGAGGACACAGGAATAGTGCAATAGGTAAGACAAGTGACGTGAAGCAGAACTGTCATTATGGCAGAGGAATGAACATAAATATTGGAACAGATCATAGATAAGGAGAGAGTTTTATTACCCTCTGATTGGGGTCTGCTATTGTGTTTTGATGCCCCTAGAAGGTCAGAGACGCAGATTCCTTAATTGATATAGAATGACATGAATCCATGTGACACGTTCATTCCAGCACTAAGAGTGTCAAAGGTCATCATAAGTTTGTATTCCCAAACCTTTCTATCTTTCTCAGATTTGAAGTTAGATTTTAATACCAGTAATTCCATATCCATTATGCTATGACCGGGCATACAAAAGTGTTTTGTCACAGGTAAATCCATTCTTTTTTCTCTTATCGTGTGGCGATGAGAATTCATCCTTGTTCTCAGTTTTTGCCTGGTCTCCCCCACATACAGACCCCCAGTTGGACAAAGACTAAGGAACCATCTTTTACATGTCTGCTACAGCATAAGGAGTAAAGTCCAAGGGCAATTTGAAACTCTGAGGAAAACACTTACAGAAAGCACAGAGCAAAAATTACAACAATACTATAACAAACTACGGACCTTTCTGATTCATAACAAGGAAAAGAAACTACACAGATTGCGCCTCCATTCCGGACTCTATACAAACAGATACAAAACAAAACCTGACAACTCTGACAACCACTCCATTCCAGACACAAAAGCATCTAACTGTGTCATCAATCTCTCAGATTACAAACCCAACAAAGTGGAGCTTGCCGTGCTTTCTAGAGGACTCTCATTTTGTCCTACTAAGGCCCTGGATAAAACCGAACTCTGCAGTGATATGGAACATTTTTTCAGGAGACTGCGCCTGGGGGAAATACTTCAATGATACAGAAGATCCAGAAAACACTCGGACTGAAGGAAAAGGGATCCCAACAACCAAGAAGAGGTCAGACTGGACACCTCCACCTGGACGTAACCCCCATTTGGATAAATATATAGACTCATTCAGACATTTGATAAAATCCACCATCATAGCCACCAA
Source organism: Oophaga sylvatica (assembly GCA_033576555.1). Classification (NCBI taxonomy): domain Eukaryota; kingdom Metazoa; phylum Chordata; class Amphibia; order Anura; family Dendrobatidae; genus Oophaga; species Oophaga sylvatica. The sequence continues at coordinate 18,748 of JARQOD010006143.1, read as the reverse complement.
CAAGAGACAAGCATCCAACATCAGTGCCCAGGAGAGAAAGGCCATACAGTCTCTGAAAACCAACAAAGAAATCATCATTAAACCTGCTGACAAGGGAGGTGCAATAGTCATGATGAACACATCAGACTGTATTAAGGAAGCAAACAGACAACTTACGGACACACGCTACTACAGAAAACTGGAGTCGGACCCTACACAGGACTATTACAAGGAACTAAGCAAGTTGGTATCTTGTCTGTCTGACAAATCCATAAGAGCTGATGACCTGATACCAGAAAGTCCAAGAACAGGGACATTTTACATGCTTCCCAAAATCCACAAAGCTGGGAATCCAGGGAGGCCGATTATTTCATGTGTGGACACCCTTACTGAGCAGGTATCTGGATGGGTAGAGGGCATTCTTAAACCCCTGGTAAAGGATACACCCAGCTACATTCAGGACACAACTGACCTACTGAATAAACTAGCAGCAATAGGTCCCCTACCAGAAGGAACCATCCTGGCCACCATGGACGTGGAATCTTTGTACTCTAATATCCCACACCAGGATGGATTAAATGCCTGCAAAGTCTTCATGGAAACACCGGGAATGATGCTGATTCTGTGGTGAAACTCACAAAATTTATCCTCACCCACAATTACTTTGAATTTGACAACAAGATCTATCTTCAGGAGACTGGCACAGCTATGGGAAGTAAAATGGCTCCACAGTATGCAAATCTTTTCATGGCCAAGCTTGAAAGCGACTTTTTGTCCTCATGTCCCATCAGGCCTCGGGCCTACTACCGCTACATTGATGACATTTTAATCATCTGGACGGAGTCTGAACAACAGCTAAAGACGTTCCATGAACAGTTCAACCAATTTCATCCAACCATCAACTTAACACTCAACTACTCCAGCACTGAAATTAACTTTTTAGACACCACCATTAAGCTAAAGAACAATGAAATAGAGACATCCCTGTATCAGAAGCCAATCGACCGTCCAACATACCTTAAATGGGACAGTTTCCATCCAAAACACATAAAAAACTCTATAGTCTACAGCCAAGCCATCAGATACAACCATATATGTTCCAACCCCATGGATAGAGATGAACACCTTGGTCGCCTCAGAAAGACTTTTTTGAACCAGGGCTACCATCCAAGAACAATTGAAAACCAAATTACAAGAGCCACCAGAATATCAAGAAATCACCTGCTACATTACAAAGCTAAAGAAGAAAATAACCGGGTGCCTCTAGTGGTCACCTACAATCCAAATCTGGAGATGCTAAGGGGAGCTGCACGGAAACTACAACCTTTACTACAAAAAGATGCCCGATTACAATCCATATTTCCAGACCCCCCACTACTATGTTTTAGGCAGCCCCCAAATCTAAGAAGCATCATTGTCAGAAGCTCCCTGTCCTCCCCAACAGCTGCAGGTACCTTTCCTTGCAAACAGAAGAAGTGTAAAACATGTGCATCTATAATGACCACGGACAAGATAAAGATCCCCAACTCCCATCAGGACTACAAGATCCCAGGTACTTTCAGCTGCATCACATCTAATGTGGTGTACCTAATTATATGTACTAAATGTCCAACTGGGGGTCTGTATGTGGGGGAGACCGGGCAAAAACTGAGAACAAGGATGAATTCTCATCGCCACACGATAAGAGAAAAAAGAATGGATTTACCTGTGGCAAAACACTTTTGTATGCCCGGTCATAGCATAATGGATATGGAATTACTGGTATTAAAATCTAACTTCAAATCTGAGAAAGATAGAAAGGTTTGGGAATACAAACTTATGATGACCTTTGACACTCTTAGTGCTGGAATGAACGTGTCACATGGATTCATGTCATTCTATATCAATTAAGGCAATTAAGGAATCTGCGTCTCTGACCTTCTAGGGGCATCAAAACACAATAGCAGACCCCAATCAGAGGGTAATAAAACTCTCTCCTTATCTATGATCTGTTCCAATATTTATGTTCATTCCTCTGCCATAATGACAGTTCTGCTTCACGTCACTTGTCTTACCTATTGCACTATTCCTGTGTCCTCTTGTGTATATATATATATATATATATATGTGATTCTTCAGTTTTTGTTTTAGTCTTTGCCTGATGAAGAGACCGGAGTAGTCTCGAAAGCTTGCAATTTGTTACCATCTTTTCAGTTAGCCATTAAAAGGTATCAACCACTGAGGACTCTCAAGTCTAAATATTTTTCTATCTACTGGCTAACACGGTACGAAGATACACATCTTTCCTATATCAAAATGGAGGATACCAGAATGTACCGCATCTTTATGGAACTAAAACCACTTCTGAAGAAACGCGCACAAATGGACAGCGACATTTTTTTCTTATCTAAATGCAAAAAGGAGAATCTAATTCCCAAAGGACTCTGGATTACAAACCCAATTCTTCACACCTACAATACCCATTATGCACAAAACCTTTGTCACAGGACTTCTGAAAGACTAAGGAACCATCTTTTACATGTCTGCTACAGCATAAGGAGTAAAGTCCAAGGGCAATTTGAAACTCTGAGGAAAACACTTACAGAAAGCACAGAGCAAAAATTACAACAATACTATAACAAACTACGGACCTTTCTGATTCATAACAAGGAAAAGAAACTACACAGATTGCGCCTCCATTCCGGACTCTATACAAACAGATACAAAACAAAACCTGACAACTCTGACAACCACTCCATTCCAGACACAAAAGCATCTAACTGTGTCATCAATCTCTCAGATTACAAACCCAACAAAGTGGAGCTTGCCGTGCTTTCTAGAGGACTCTCATTTTGTCCTACTAAGGCCCTGGATAAAACCGAACTCTGCAGTGATATGGAACATTTTTTCAGGAGACTGCGCCTGAGGGAATACTTCAATGATACAGAAGATCCAGAAAACACTCGGACTGAAGGAAAAGGGATCCCAACAACCAAGAAGAGGTCAGACTGGACACCTCCACCTGGACGTAACCCCCATTTGGATAAATATATAGACTCATTCAGACATTTGATAAAATCCACCATCATAGCCACCAACAAGAGACAAGCATCCAACATCAGTGCCCAGGAGAGAAAGGCCATACAGTCTCTGAAAACCAACAAAGAAATCATCATTAAACCTGCTGACAAGGGAGGTGCAATAGTCATGATGAACACATCAGACTATATTAAGGAAGCAAACAGACAACTTACGGACACACGCTACTACAGAAAACTGGAGTCGGACCCTACACAGGACTATTACAAGGAACTAAGCAAGTTGGTATCTTGTCTGTCTGACAAATCCATAAGAGCTGATGACCTGATACCAGAAAGTCCAAGAACAGGGACATTTTACATGCTTCCCAAAATCCACAAAGCTGGGAATCCAGGGAGGCCGATTATTTCATGTGTGGACACCCTTACTGAGCAGGTATCTGGATGGGTAGAGGGCATTCTTAAACCCCTGGTAAAGGATACACCCAGCTACATTCAGGACACAACTGACCTACTGAATAAACTAGCAGCAATAGGTCCCCTACCAGAAGGAACCATCCTGGCCACCATGGACGTGGAATCTTTGTACTCTAATATCCCACACCAGGATGGATTAAATGCCTGCAAAGTCTTCATGGGAAACACCGGGAATGATGCTGGTTCTGTGGTGAAACTCACAAAATTTATCCTCACCCACAATTACTTTGAATTTGACAACAAGATCTATCTTCAGGAGACTGGCACAGCTATGGGAAGTAAAATGGCTCCACAGTATGCAAATCTTTTCATGGCCAAGCTTGAAAGCGACTTTTTGTCCTCATGTCCCATCAGGCCTCGGGCCTACTACCGCTACATTGATGACATTTTAATCATCTGGACGGAGTCTGAACAACAGCTAAAGACGTTCCATGAACAGTTCAACCAATTTCATCCAACCATCAACTTAACACTCAACTACTCCAGCACTGAAATTAACTTTTTAGACACCACCATTAAGCTAAAGAACAATGAAATAGAGACATCCCTGTATCAGAAGCCAATCGACCGTCCAACATACCTTAAATGGGACAGTTTCCATCCAAAACACATAAAAAACTCTATAGTCTACAGCCAAGCCATCAGATACAACCGTATATGTTCCAACCCCATGGATAGAGATGAACACCTTGGTCGCCTCAGAAAGACTTTTTTGAACCAGGGCTATCATCCAAGAACAATTGAAAACCAAATTACAAGAGCCATCAGAATATCAAGAAATCACCTGCTACATTACAAAGCTAAAGAAGAAAATAACCGGGTGCCTCTAGTGGTCACCTACAATCCAAATCTGGAGATGCTAAGGGGAGCTGCACGGAAACTACAACCTTTACTACAAAAAGATGCCCGATTACAATCCATATTTCCAGACCCCCCACTACTATGTTTTAGGCAGCCCCCAAATCTAAGAAGCATCATTGTCAGAAGCTCCCTGTCCTCCCCAACAGCTGCAGATACCTTTCCTTGCAAACAGAAGAAGTGTAAAACATGTGCATCTATAATGACCACGGACAAGATAAAGATCCCCAACTCCCATCAGGACTACAAGATCCCAGGTACTTTCAGCTGCATCACATCTAATGTAGTGTACCTAATTATATGTACTAAATGTCCAACTGGGGGTCTGTATGTGGGGGAGACCGGGCAAAAACTGAGAACAAGGATGAATTCTCATCCCACACGATAAGAGAAAAAAGAATGGATTTACCTGTGGCAAAACACTTTTGTATGCCCGGTCATAGCATAATGGATATGGAATTACTGGTATTAAAATCTAACTTCAAATCTGAGAAAGATAGAAAGGTTTGGGAATACAAACTTATGATGACCTTTGACACTCTTAGTGCTGGAATGAACGTGTCACATGGATTCATGTCATTCTATATCAATTAAGGAATCTGCGTCTCTGACCTTCTAGGGGCATCAAAACACAATAGCAGACCCCAATCAGAGGGTAATAAAACTCTCTCCTTATCTATGATCTGTTCCAATATTTATGTTCATTCCTCTGCCATAATGACAATTCTGCTTCACGTCACTTGTCTTACCTATTGCACTATTCCTGTGTCCTCTTGTGTATATATATATATATATGTGATTCTTCAGTTTTTGTTTTAGTCTTTGCCTGATGAAGAGACCGGAGTAGTCTCGAAAGCTTGCAATTTGTTACCATCTTTTCAGTTAGCCATTAAAAGGTATCAACCACTGAGGACTCTCAAGTCTAAATATTTTTCTATCTACTGGCTAACACGGTACGAAGATACACATCTTCCTATAATCTATAAATATATGTTTATATATATATATGTCACAATGACATGTATATATATATATATATATATATATATATATTCTATGTGTGTATATTTTGTGTTTACAACGAAACAAAGGGTTTTTTTTGTTGCGATATTTTGTTCCCATAGACTTACATGGGACTTCCGCTATCGGAATCGGATATCGGCGATATTTAGTGATATCGGTTATACCATTCCGATCCGATATTTTTCGATATCGAGCAGTATCGCTCAACACTACTCCCGCTCCCTCCATTCTCCCCCTCACTCCCACTTTCCTCCATGTCACTGGAGTCCAGTGGGAGAGCCACTTGTTCGGGGGCTATCCCGCTGTGCGATACCTGGGAGCTCTTACCCACCAGGTCCTGGGCGCTCTTACTCACCAGGTCCTGGGCGCTCTTACTCACCAGGTCCCCAGGTGGAGCTGGCGCAGATGTTCCGCCATCTTCCTCCTCCTCGTCCTCCACCTGGCTGGGGCCTCCTGACCCCCCAGGAGACCCCCCGGTCAGGGCTCTGAACCGGTCATCGTTCTTTAGCTTCTCCTCGAAGGGGCCGCTTCCCTCCAGGATGATCTTCCTCCTCTCTTCCAGTGCTCTTATCTCCCCCTTCAGCCTTCCGACCGTGGCAGATACCTCCGCTCTCTTTGAGGCAGGGAGCCGATTTTTTGCTGTCACTCGGGCTCCCCTCAACCTCTCCCGGAGTATCCTCAGCTGCTTAGCTGCCTCCTCATACTCACAGAGGTGGGCATGGATGCGGGAGGCATAGATGGTGGACGACTCTCCCGCAGACTTGGAGCCCCAGATATTAAGGGGGGCTCCAGCCGCACCTCTGCCTGCAGCCTCCTCACCGGGAGAAGGAGCTGCCACGGCCCCGGCTTCAGGGGTACTGGATCCTGGAGCCTTGCGGCCCCCCGGTGTCTTCCTCCTATTCATCCCTGGGACTGGCTTGCTTCAGCGTGGGCCTCCAGATGATATGTGAGGCCCCCCCACCCCCAGCTAGCTTGCCGGGGGGTGGGAGCCAGGGGCACAGCCCCGACACTCAATCCCAGGGAAGGTCTCTCTGCCTGGGAAGGGGCAGGTAGCAGTCCAGATAGAGAAAAAAAAATCCTCCTTCCCAGGCACTTAGCTCCAAGCAGCTTGCACACATCTTCCACCACCAGCAACCACACCTCTCCACTTCCTGGGTGGAGCTGAAACCACCGCAGCTGCTGGCATGAGACTTGCCCTACAATAGATCCTTGTAAAAGGATTTAAAGTGTACTCATTCAAATTAGAGAGACAATTTAAATAAAAAAGATTAGACCTGGCTCGTTCAATCCACCAGCGGACAGGCACCAGTATTGGGAGAGGGGGGCTGGCCGTCTGGGTCCACCGCAGCTCTGGCACAAACACGGTGACACGTAGGTCGCACGGGCAGGAACGGACTGGCCGTGTCGGCTTGGCAGTTTTTTGGTTTTAGAAGGGCATGACATGCCTATATCTGTGTCTCCCCCTCCTCTTGCTCCTCCACCTCTTTTCTTTTCGCATGGCTATATGTACTTGTCACTTTTCCATGTGTTAGTTGTGTCTTTTGAGCAATTTGTCAGCTTTTGGACACCTTTGAAGTGTTTTCTATGTGTTTTCTTTGTGTTTCTATGTGTTTTTGCTTGCCTGCCATTGGTTTTAACGGTGTTCGATGTTTTGACGAACAGTTCGACGAACTGTTCGTTGAACACACGGCTGTTTGGCGAACCGAACCGAACTCGAACACTACGGGGTGGCTCATCACTATTAAGGACGAGTTAGCCCATGCAGATGCTCCTCAAGAGTTAGAGGCGTTCATTGCTAGGGTTCGAGTTCCCGCTGCTGCACAAGGGGAGTCTCGAACCAGTCCCGCTGCGGTCCCCCATTCATCTCCGTCCGCAGTGGAGCCTGCTCAGCTTAGACGTCGGTCCCAGCGTCTTGCCCAGTCTAACAGTGTGCAGAGGATTACTGCTGTTCCTCCAGGCTCTGCTATTGTGGCCAGTACTGGTTAGCGGCGAGCAGACGTCTTTAGGACAGTCCTTGTTTTCCCCTTCTGAGCATGCCCAGAGTGAGATCTCTCATTGGAGATCAGGGGTCACATGCTCTGTTACTGCAGCAGCTCCTATTGGTCCGCCAGGAAGGTCCTGTGACTACTGGTGTTCTGGAACAAGTTTCATTGGTCCTTGTTTCTTGCAGGTCCTGTAGCTGTTACTATAAAAAGGTAGCATGGCTGGGCCGCCATGCGCTAATATCAATCGTCATATGCTTTGCGCCAGTGTGGTCATGAGTGTGTGTGGTTAGGGCCCGGCTGAAATAAGACCCTAGAATACCGACTTAATCGGTGAGGAGTTTGGTATGCTAGCTGGTCAGGGTCGGTGTCCTAGATGCCCTAGATTACCAGCATAACTGGTGAGGAGTTTGTTTGCCGTATTCAGGGCCTGGCGTTCAGACGCCATAGATTGCGGGTGTCTCCCGCGAGGACATTAGCGCATGATCACGTTCTATGTTCGCTTAGCAGTCAACTGTGTACCTGGGTGCCTGACAGGACACAGAAGTTTTTCTCAGCGGCTCTGTGATGTAACTGGGTTCGCTTTCAATGCTAGACAGCGCCCTAGCGTGTTTTATTTTGCGACTCAGTGGTGTTAAGTGAGTTTGCACACATCGCCATATAGCGCTGCGGCACTCCTTCTAGCGGCTCTGTGGAATAACAGAGTTTGCACATATTGCCACAGCGCCTTACGGCGTTTATTTTGGCGACTCTGCGGGATAACAGAGTTCACTTCTTGTGCCATTTTACTAGCAGCAGGCTCCGCCTGCACCGTGGACCCGGGGCTGCGAACGCACCTCTTTACATCATATATTTGGTGCGTTCCGCAGACCCTAACATAATATTAGCGCCAGAGTCTGGCTAGTAAAATGGCGGATGACCAGCGTCTACCGCAGTACATCCAGCAGCTGGAGGGTAGGTTGGCGGCTCTTGAGCGCACAACCTCTGCTGTGGATGTTATCGCAGTCGCTGTTCAGGCTGCTAGCGTGGCTGCAGCCAGTTTGTCCTCTGCCACCTCTGCCCCTACATTATCCCACCTCCCGCTTCCTGACAAGTTTGCCAGTGACAGCAAGCAATGTTGAGGATTCGTGAGTCAGTGCTCTATACAGCTCGAGCTTCTGGCTGCACGTTTCTCCACGGATCGGGCACAAGTGGGTTTTGTACTGTCTCTGCTCTCAGGCAGAGCGTTGAAGTGGGCAACGCCGCTGTGGGAGCGTGATGATTGTGTGGTGCGGAGTGCTCCTCGTTTCCCGGAGGCTCTTAAAAAGGTCTTTTTAGGACCTCAGGTCACCCACGATACGGCGCTACAACTGCTGGCATTGGCACAGGGTTCGTCTTTGGTCAGTCAGTTTTCCGTCCAGTTTCGGACTCTGGCCTCAGAGCTAGACTGGTCGGATAAAGTTCTCATTCCAGTCTACTGGCGAGGACTGGCTGACCATGTTAAAGACGCTTTGGCTACCAGGGAGATTCCCGAGCACACTGGAGAAGCTTATCTCCATATCTACCCCCATTGACCTCCGTTTTCACGAGCTGAGGTTTGAGCGGGCCCAGTGTAGGCAGAGGATTCGGTTGGCTCCCACCTTTGCCACAACTCTCGAATCCCCCGATCTGGCGTCCGAACCCCAAAAGGCCACAGAGGTTCCTCGTGCAGGACCTAAGTCTCGAGTCGTCCGAGTATCTGTGGTCTGTAACCTTTGTCAGCAGACAGGACACTATGCCAACAAATGTCCACAGCGATCGGGAAATGATCGCATCTAGTGGCCCTGGGAGGAGGTTCACTAGAGACAGCGGCATTTTCCTCCAAGATGACATTTAAAGGGACAGTCACTGTGGACTCTTCCACACTTACAGTCTAGCTTTGTGTGGACTCAGGAGCAGAGGGGAATTTCATGTCATCCACCTTTGCTCGTCGCCACTCAATACATCTGGTAGCGCTCGACAAACCAGTGACTGTCCAGGTAGTGAATGGGTTGACTTTGCCCTCGGCAATTACACATCAGACTGTCCCTTTTACTTTGTGTGTACCCCTTCCCATCAGGAAATTATTTCCCTTCTCGTCCTTCCCGAGGGAATAGACGAAATCCTACTGGGAGTACCCTGGCTCCGTTCCGACTCCCCTCATATTGAGTGGACCTCCGGTAGGATACTGGGTTGGAGTGAGTCATGTAAGGACAGATGTGTCAGGGAGTGCATTGAGGTTACCACTACAGAGATACCCGCAGATCTTTCTCCTCTTCCCAAGTGTTATCAGTTATATGCAGACGTGTTCTCTAAAAAGGCTGCGGAGACTCTGCCGCCCCATCGTCCCTACAACTGTCCTATTGACCTCTTGCCTGGAGCAGAACCTCCTCGGGGAAGGGTCTATCCCCTCTCTCTTCCTGAGATGGAGGCTATGTCTCAATATATCCAGGAGAATCTGGCAAGAGGGTTCATTAGGAAGTCGGTGTCACCAGCAGGAGCGGGGTTCTTCTTCGTACAGAAGAAGAGTGGAGAATTACGTCCGTGTATAGATTACAGAGGTCTTAACGGCATCACCGTTAAGAATAAGTACCAGTTGCCCCTGATCTCTGAGCTCTTTGATAGGCTCCGGGGAGCAAGGGTATTTACTAAATTAGATTTGCGTGGTGCTTATAACCTGATTCGCATCCGTGAGGGGGACGAATGAAAGACTGCTTTTAATACCAGTGATGGGCATTATGAATACCTGGTGATGCCCTTCGGGCTCTGTAATGCCCCAGCAGTTTTCCAAGTCATTGTCAATGATATCTTCCGGGATATGCTTTCCACCTCTGTAGTAGTCTATCTGGATGATATTCTCATCTTTTCTCCAGATATTGACTCTCACCGGAGGGATGTCTGCAAAGTCTTCGACCTGTTACGGGCGAACTCCCTCTATGCAAAGTTGGAGAAATGCATGTTTGAGCAGGAGTCTTTACCTTTCCTGGGCTATATCATCTCCGCCCAGGGATTGGCTATGGATCCTGCCAAACTACAGGCTGTGATGGATTGGCAAGAACCCATTCTCTTAAAACCATGAAGTGCTTTATGGGGTTCATTAATTACTATCGCCAATTCATTCCCCACTTCTCCACTTTGGTAGCTCCCTTGATAGCCATCACCTAGAAGGGAGCCAATCCCAAATTGTGGTCAGAGGAGGTTTCCAAGGCCTTTACTTCAATTAAGTCCCATTTTGCTGGCGCTCCCATCTTACATCGCCCCGAGGTTGATAAGCCTTTTTTATTGGAGGTCGATGCCTCGTCCGTTGGTGCTGGAGCAGTCCTTTTTCAAAAGGATGCTCAAGATCGGAAACATCCTTGTTTCTTCTTTTCCAAGACCTTCACACCAGCAGAGAGGAATTATTCCATTGGGGATAGGGAGTTGCTAGCCATGAAGTTGGCCTTTTCCGAGTGGAGACATCTCCTGGAGGGGGCTCACTTTCCCTTTCAAGTTTTCACTGACCACAAAAATTTGGTCTATTTACAGACCGCCCAGCGACTAAATTCTCGTCAGGCCAGATGGTCCCTGTTCTTCTCCCGGTTTCATTTCACCCTTCATTTCCTCTCCGGTGAGAAGAACATTCGGGCCGATGCGCTTTCTCGCTCCGTGGTGTCCTCTGAGGAGGTGGAGGAGGAGCCTCGGTTGATTGTCCCCACAGAGAGCCTAAGAACTGTGGCCCCGGTTTCGCTTGAGTCTGTGCCTCCGGGCAAGACTTTCGTGCCCACCAATTTGCGACCGGAGGTACTCTCTTGGGCACATTTGTCCAGGGTTGGTGGACATTTTGGGGCAAAAAGGACATCTGAGTTGCTGGCGAGGACATACTGGTGGCCACATATGGTCCGTGACGTCAGGGAATACGTTCAGGCGTGCGTCTCCTGCGCCAAGAATAAGTACCCTCGACAACGGCCAGTTGGGCTGCTTTTCCCTTTACCGGTGGCAGACAGGCCTTGGGAGATGGTCGGGATGGATTTTGTGGTGGGCTTACCCAAGTCTCGGGGCTGCACCATCATCTGGGTGATAACCGACCACTTCTCCAAAATGGTGCACTTAGTGCCGTTACCACGGTTACCATCTGCACGGGCCTTGGCAGCATTGTTCATTAGGCATATTTTCTGCCTACACGGTATGCCAGACAAAATTGTCAGTGATCGAGGTCCCCTGTTTGCGTCTCGGTTCTGGAGAGAGCTGTGTCGTTTACTCAGCATTGAGTTGAATCTCTCCTCTGCATACCATCCCGAGACGAATGGGTTGGTAGAGAGGGCCAACCAGGCCTTGGTCTCATATTTGCGACATTTTGTCTCTGCCAGGCAGGATGACTGGGCATCCTTGCTACCGTGGGCTGAGTTACTCTAAATAATGCTGTGGCTGACTCCACTGGACAGACCCCATTCCTCCTGAACTAAGGTCAGCATCCGCGGGTACCAGTGCCCATGCCCATGTCTTCCGCCGAATCCAGGGTGGCAGTCTGGGCTGTGGAGGCACGGGACATTTGGGACCGCACCCAGGATGCCATTCAGGCCTCCAAGAGAGGATGAGGTCTTCGGCCGATGCCGATCGGCGCCCCGCTCCTACATTTGCTCCGGGTGACCTAGTGTGGCTTTCTGCCCAAAACATCAGGCTACGTGTAGAGTCCACCAAGTTGGCACCTCGCTTTTTGGGCCCCTTTAAAGTTCTTGAGCAGGTGAACCCGGTGGTTTACCGCCTAGCCCTTCCGCCTCGCCTTGGTATCACCAACACCTTTCACGTGTCCCTCCTGAAAACCGTGGCCATTTCCCGGTTTTCCGAGTCATCTGCCGGGACGTCGGGTTCATCTACCGATGATCATGAGGTGAACGCCATTGTTGGGTGCAAGGTGTTATGAGGCAAAAAATTTTATTTGGTGGATTGGAGGGGTTATGGGCTGAGGATACGTCCTGGGAGCATGTTCACGCTCCACAGCTCATCGCTGCCTTTGAACGCAGCGAGGCCCAAAGAAGGGGGGCCCTAGGAGGGGGGGTAATGTTAGGGTTCGAGTTCCCGCTGCTGCACAAGGGGAGTTTCGAACCACTCCCGCTGCGGTTCCCCATTCGTCTCCGTCTGCAGTGGAGCCTGCTCAGCTTAGGCGTCGGTCCCAGCATCTTGCCCAGTCTAACAGTGTGCAGAGGATTAGTGCTGTTCCTCCAGGCTCTGCTATTGTGGCCAGTACTGGTTAGCGGCGAGCAGACGTCTTTAGGACAGTCCTTGTTTTCCCCTTCTGAGCATGCCCAGAGTGAGATCTCTCATTGGAGATCAGGGGTCACATGCTCTGTTACTGCAGCAGCTCCTATTGGTCCGCAAGGAAGGTCCTGTGACTACTGTGTTCTGGAACAAGTTTCATTGGTCCTTGTTTCTGGCAGGTCCTGTAGCTGTTACTATAAAAAGGTAGCATGGCTGGGCCGCCATGCGCTAATATAAATCGTCATATGCTTTGCGCCAGTGTGGTCATGAGTGTGTGTGGTTAGGGCCCGGCTGAAATAAGTCCCTAGAATACCGACTTAATCGGTGAGGAGTTTGGTATGCTAGCTGGTCAGGGTCGGTGTCCTAGATGCCCTAGATTACCGACATAACCGGTGAGGAGTTTGATTGCCGTATTCAGGGCCTGGCGTTCAGACGCCATAGATTGCGGGTGTCTCCTGCGAGGACATTAGCGCATGATCACGTTCTATGTTCGCTTAGCAGCCAACTGTGTACCTGGGTGCCTGACAGTACACAGAAGTTTTTCTCAGCGGCTCTGTGACGTAACAGGGTTCGCTTTCAACGCTAGACAGCGCCCTAGCGTGTTTATTTTGCGACTCAGTGGTGTTAAGTGAGTTCGCATCACATCGCCATATAGCGCTGCGGCACTCCTTCTAGCGGCTCTGTGGAATAACAGTTTGCACATATTGCCACAGCGCGTTACGGCGTTTATTTTGGCGACTCTGCGGGATAACAGAGTTAGCTTCTTGCGCCATTTTACTGGCAGCAGGCTCCGCCTGCACGGTGGACCCCGGGCTGCGAACGCACCTCTTTACATCATATATATTTGGTGCGTTCCGCAGACCCTAACATTCATACAGCATTGCATGTGAATTGACATACGTATTATAGAAAAGACAGGAGAGATTTGCAGCCACCAATCGTGTCACTAACACTTCCCTTCCTCCTAAAGAACCTGCAGGCAAATCCTTTTGGAAGCTGAACCAGTTCCCATGAAAGTGGGTGCTTTTCAGCGGCGTGAGAGTAAAGAGCGCATGGAGCAAAGTTTTTGTGAGAGCTTGTTAGTCTGATCATTTCCTTATTAACTGTGCTAAGCAGCCACGCAAGGTACTAGCCGCTGCAGAGGAGTATGAAGATCAGGATGCTGAATCTGTTGTTTCAGGGTCCAGTTTTTCTGTGATTGCTGTCTTCCATTCCCTTTCAATGACTACCTCTCCTAAGATACGGAAGGATAGAGATACACATTTCTCCCTCCCTGTCAAGATCTTGTGCCTAACTTTCATCAAAATGAATAAGTAATGAATCTCCAATGCATTTTGCCTTTTTGCACTCCAGTTACTGACTGGGCAGACTAGGTGATGGTGTCGCTTCTAGTGTCATGCATTGATGTTGCATTATTGCAGTCTGTGCCAACTTTGTGCTGTCTTTTGTGCCTGCTGTTGCTACTGCTGCTGTTGCAAACAATTTTTTTTAAATGTGAAGACTCAAAGGTGGGTTTCCTGTGGTGGAAGATCTGTCAGGCCAAATATAATAATTCTACTCTGTGTAAATTTATGCCACTTTAGTTGTGTATGAAAATCATTTTTTGAAAAGTGGAGACTCCAGGTTGGGACTCCATCTAGTGGGTTGCCTGTGTAAGTAGGGCTCCCAGACAGGCAGGCCTGCACTTGCTTTCAGTCAACTACCAGTGTTACTTTCCTTACATTTCCTTACATTTTTCTACCAATAGTGTGTGTGACAGGAGTGTGACAGGAATAAAAAATTTGGAGTTTTTGCATGAGGTATCAGGTCTCCCAGCTAAGAAGGCTTACACCACTACATTAAACCACCAGGCCCTCTTTAAAACTTCAATTCCAAGCTGTAAATGCTGGACTAGACCCTGACACCTCATGTATTGCCATGGCTGACTGCAGCTGTGCCATTTGCAAATTACTACTGTAGGTCATTTGATGCCACTTTTCATTATGTCTTCCCCAAATTTTGGCTATTTGGGAAGCTTTTTGTCACCCTTAAGGTGTTGTGTAAACATTTTGTTTGTCTTCCCTTTGAATCTAATGGGGTTAGGGTATGTTCATCAAACCGTTCGGTGAACGTTTAAACTTTTGGCAAATATAACCGAACCTTGAAAGGTTTGCTCATCTCTATTTATCTTGACTTTAGCAAGGCATTTGACAAAGTATCTCACACTATACTTATTGAAAATATGACTAAGTATGGGATTGACAACGCTACTGTTAGGTGGATTAATAATTGGCTCAGTGATCGTGCTCAGTGAGTAGTAAGTGTTTCAAGTGAGGGTACCACATGGCTCTGTTTTAGCCCCAATTTTGTTCAACATTTTTAGAAATGGTCTAGATAAGGGAACTTAAAATAAACTGAGCATATTTGCATATGATGCTACGCTAGGAGAAATAGCTAATACTAGAGAAAACAGAGAAAGTATTCAGAATGATCTATAAAAGCTAGAATAATTGGCAGCGACTAATAGAATGGTATTTAACAG
Organism: Oophaga sylvatica; assembly: GCA_033576555.1. Lineage (NCBI taxonomy): Eukaryota > Metazoa > Chordata > Amphibia > Anura > Dendrobatidae > Oophaga > Oophaga sylvatica. The sequence goes on along the minus strand of JARQOD010006143.1, from coordinate 3,659 downwards.
GAGAAATGCAAGATTCTATATCTGGGCAAGAAAAACTGATATTACATCTACAGATTGGGAGGACTAGAACTAAGCAACAGCATGTGTGAAAAAGACTTTGGTATGATTATAGATTGCAGAATGCACATGAGTCAACAGTGTTATGCAGCAGCAAAAAAGACAAACACAGTTCTAGGATGTATTAAGAGAAGCATAGTCTAGAAAACGTGAAGTAATTAACCCCCTCTGCTTCTCCTTGGTCAGACCTCATCTGAAATACTGTGTCTAGTTCTAGGCACCATATTTTAATAAAAGACAGAAAACTGGAGCAAGTTCACAGAAGAGCTACCAGGATTGTGAGTGGACGGCAAAGTATGTCCTACAAGGAACGGTTAATGGATCTGGGAATGTTTAGCTTGCAAAAAAGGCTAAGAGTATACTTAATAGCTGTCTGCAAATATCTGAAGGGATGTCAGTGCAGAGGCATAATCACCTTTATTTTCATTTGCACATGAAAACATGAGAAACAATGGAATGAAACTGAAAGGGAGACAATAAAATTAGATATTAAAAAAATCTTTTTGACAGTAAGGCCTGTTTCACACTTCAGTTTTGTGTCATCAGTCAAAATCCGTCAAAGTGTGAAAAAAAATGGATCCAATGCAGATTTTAAAACGGATGCACTGGATCAGTTTTTTTGATGGATCCGTCACAGCAGCCAGTGCATTAAATTTAAAGGAATAGAATGAGATAGAGAGAGATTTTTTTTCTGTGCCAGAATGGATTCTGGGGTTAAATTTATGGAATGGAAATTCTTCTGGGCATGCTCAGTTTACAAAAATGGAATTTGTCACTGGATTCCGTCATATGACGAACGGTGACGCATCCGACGCCCATAGATGTCCATTCTAACAGACAACGGACGCCAGCGAATCCGTCACTGTCCATCTTTTTGACGCAAAAATGTTCCTATGGACGTTTTTCTAGCCAAGGGACAGCAATTTTATGATGGATCAATCGCAAGATGGATGAAACTGAAAGTCATCCGTCATAATCCATCACTAATACAAGTCTATGGGGAAAAAGACGGATCCGTCAGGCAAATCCGTCGGATCCGTTTTTTCCTGTTAATGACGGATTTTGACTGACTCCAGAAATGGAAGTGTGAAACAGGCCTAAGGGTGATCAATGAGTGGAACAGGCTACCACAAGATTTGAGTTCTTCAATAACTCTTCAAACAGAGAATGGACAGACATCTGTCTGAGATGGTTTTGTGAATCCTGCTCTGCATTGAGCAGGGTGTTGGACACGATGACCCCCAATGTCTTTTCCAACTCTAATATTCTATATACGAGGTTTAATGTGTATTTGTAAATAGCAGTTTTCTGTATTTGGCGTTGTTTACTGGAAGCTAATGCAGTAATTTGCATAACCCAGTCATGACTGTTTTAATGTCTGATGTCCTGGATTTCTCCAGAATCTCTGAATCTTTGATATTATGTACTGTAAATGGTGTGATATGCAATGTATTTGCAATTTTACGCTGAGGAACACTTTTTTCAATTGTTCAACAATTTGGTGAATGTCTGAACATCTTTGCTTCTGAGAGTCTCTGCCTCTTGCATGCGATTGTATGCGATTTCAAGCGTTTTTGCATGCGTTTGCATTTTTTCGGCGCATTTCACAGGAGGAAAATCCTTGAAAAATTCTTGCAACTGACTCCACCAATGGGACACCAGTGGGCGTGTCTTATGAGAAATCTGTATATAGAGCCTGTTCACAGCCATTCTTCACATTTGCTTGCATTTGCCTTTGTGACATGGATCTGCGCTGGAAGACTTTCCACTTCAACTTGGATGTGGACATTGCGATGGCTCAGGCTTATGCAGTGGTTTGCCATGAAGAAAGGGAGAGAGAGAGACAGCGAAGACGGCAGCGGCGGCGTTTGTGGGTACATCCCATTGTTGAACTCCGGGAGAGCCGTGGAGCGTACCACACCCTTTATAGCGAGCTGCAGGCAAACCCAGAGAAATTTAACGACTATACCCGGAATATCACAAGAAAGCTTCATGGATTTACTTGCTCGTGTCCAACAATTCATCCGGAGACAGGACACACAGCTCCGTCGGGCGATTCCTCCGGAGGAAAGACTCCTGGTGACATTACGGTACGTAATATTGCTAAATCAATGCCTGCATCATTTTAGTTGTTCTGCCATTTACTATTCCAAAGCTGCCAGAATTATTGTTCTGCCATCTAGCAAACAAAGACCTGCAGAATTATTTGTATGCCATGTACTTTTTTTCTCTTTAGTTAAATGTTTTAAAAAAACATATACAATAATATATATTGTTTTTCTTACTCAGATTCCTTGCTACTGGAGAGAGCCTCTCTTCACTTCACTTCCAGTACAGGATTGGTATCTCCACCTTGTCAGGAATTGTTGTGGACACCTGCCGGGCATTGTGGAATGTTCTCTGTCCAGAATTTATGCCCCTGCCCACCACCGAAAAGTGGAATGAAATAGCTGAAAAATTCTGGACAACCTGCAATTTCCCCAACTGTTTGGGAGCAGTTGATGGGAAACATATCCGCATCATCAAACCAAAAAGAAAAGGCTCAGAGTACTACAATTACAAAAAGTACTTCTCTACAGTTCTCATGGCCATTGCTGATGCAGACTGTATGTTTGTTGCAGTGGACATTGGGGCATTTGGCCGTGGGAATGACTCACAGGCGTTTAAGAACTCGGATATGGGTCGGAGGTTGTATGGAAACCAGTTCAATTTCCCCATGCCACGGCCTCTTCCCCACATTGAAGGTCCACTACTGCCATTTGTCATGGTTGGGGATGAGGCTTTCCAGATGAGCCAACACCTGCTAAAACTCTACTCCAGCTGGGACTTGGACCACACCAAAAAAATATTCAATTACAGGCTGACCAGGGCAAGAAGTACTGTAGAGTGTGCCTTCGGTATACTTGTTTCCAGATGGCGCATTCTGGGCACAGCCATTCATCTGAAACTGGAAACAGTGGATGAAGTGGTGAAGGCATGTGTGGTGCTACATAATTTTGTTATGTCTAAAGAGCACCCAAACTTTGAACTTGATGATGCAGCTCCTAACCCATTGCCTGATTTCAATCAGCACCCTCTCAGGTCATCTGTTGAAGTTGGCCAAATGAGGGAACAATTTGCAGCCTACTTCATGTCAGATGTAGGACGGGTGGAATGGCAAGAACAAATGGTTTAAAAAAAATGTTCTTGTCTGTATGTTAATAAAATACCTTCTTGTCTGTATGTTAATAAAATACCTGTGTTTATACCTGTCCTGAGTGCAGTCTGTGTTTTTTTTTACACTCAAATACAATAATCAACTGGCCAGGTTTACCAGTGAATTCATGATGCTGTGTCTTTTGTGCATCATGAATTTACTAGTAACCCTGACCAGGTGACTATACATCCACACACGCAAGTTGTATGACCTTTATCATCTCTCCAGTTATGGTTCCATTTGCAGCGACGGTGGAGATAAAACAAATAATATTTGTGTCATCTGGCCTGATGTTACAAATAGTGATTTGGGGATGCACTAGCATCCGTGACTCACACCTGATATACCTGACCATGTGACTATAAATATTATTTGTAGTATCACCACTGTGACTTGATTTTGAACG
>JARQOD010006142.1:0-44416 GCA_033576555.1 Oophaga sylvatica | reverse complement strand
ATTGAAAGTTACAAGTGTTTATGTTAAGAGCAGGAAGCAGGGCGAAGGGCGCAGTGGAGAAGACAGAGCAGTGCTACAGGTATTGGATTACCTGCACTAAATTGCCGGACACCGGGGTTTTCAAGCATAGTAACAAGAAAACCGGAGGCATCTGGACTACAGGTCGCAGAGAGCAACCCTAAGTGTCAATACGTAACCGGAGTCAGGTGGAACAGGGACTTTGAGTCAAGCGCAGACAAAAGTAAGGACTTAGTTTCATCACCTAGAAGGCTCCACCACAATGTTGGCCGGGCAGTACAGCTATTGAGAGAGCTGGAGATTCAGAGTTGACTTCGCTTCAGGCAAGTTGGACTCACCTACATATTGAAGTAAAGGAGGCCTCTAACCTGCTCAGCTGTTACCCAAATGTGCACTCTCCACCCCGACCAGCTCCCCGGGATCTGCTTGAACCACCATCAGTAAAAGGTATGAAAAGAAGCTGCATTGTGTTTGACTGAATTCTTACTACACCCTGCATCACCTTCACCATAGACTTCCAGGGACCCGTCTCGCCTGTGGGAGACTTACTACCAAGCTGCCCCATAACATCCCCTGTGAAAGTCCTTAGAGCAGCGCTGGTACAATTTACCAGAAACCGCAGGTGGCGTCACGAACTACCTATACCTAATAATCCCCTGTAAATATTTCCCCAACGCTTGACTGCCAGGGCCACGGACCGAGCCACCGCTACCAGTGACAACTCCCATAGATTTCCATGGGCTCGGCTCCGAGTACCCCATAGCCCTGGTATCCGCAATTGTGGAGCGAGCTCAGGACTATCCTAGTCTGAACAGGGACCTGTTGAGTTCAGTTGTTCATCTCTCCTGCTTTGTATGTAACAAGTGTGAGTGTGCTTATACAGTCATAACAACCAGGAGCATCTAAAGATATTTTGGTGTGTTTCAGATAATGTCCTACTGAACACTTTGCTAAAGACTGCAAAATTAATATTTAAGTGTTTAGACTATGACAGTGAGCACCAAGTACAAGCACTTTATCCATCACCCACCACAAAGCACAGCGGGGGGATGCAGATCAAGCAGCAAGTCCTATCACAGTATCTTCTTCATGCACAGAAGTCTCTGGAGAAGACCTTGTGACAAGTCCTGTGAAAAGATATGTCAGGTGAAAGTATATCCCAAGTGTCAACCAGAGAAAACCGTGAAGGGTCCGACATACTGGACAATCAGAGTAATCGATCACTTACAAGTTCAAAACACTTTGATCTGTTTGACTTAAAGATAAATGCTTGTTTGGCACGTGTTTGATGAGGGGAGTGGGTTTGCAGAGCTCAGAGGTGTGGCGTTCTTGTAAACAGTCTTTTTTTCCCCTAACTTTATGTGTGCACATTGCGGCTAGCCAATCACGGCGCAGGAAACACCCAAAATGTCTTGACACAACGGCTTGTGTCATTGGCTGCTGAAATCACATGTCCCTCTCCATATAAACAGCAGACATCTTGTTTTAGCACTATTTTGACACTAACAGCTCAGAGAGGCTGCTCCTGACGCTGGCAGATTTTAGCTAGTTAGTTAGACGGTTGTATATCAGTCAGATAGTGTAGCTAGCTAGTGACCAGTGTGGCTGTTAAAGTTACCTTCCAGAATTTTTTTTTTGGCCATTACTGAGGTCCACAGACAAAGCCAGCAGGGTATATGTCCTTCAACTGTGATGTGCACTGCTTCTATTGTCCTCCATGCACAAATATAACATTCTAAAATAATATTTTTTCATTAGCTAAATGTGAAACAGCCTGCTGTATCCCACCTTGTCATTTAGTGAGGTAGTGATATGAATCTGCAGACATAAGGCACAATAAAAAAAAATATAATTTTTCAGTTGCAAAAAGTTAGACAACCCGCCGTATCACACTTTGTCATTTTGTTGGGTAGAAATTAAGCTGTAGAGGCCTGATCCATAGGCCCAAAAAATTCTTCTGTTCCTAGTGTCATACAGTAGGGGAGGGACCTGACTTTGATATTGTTTGTAGCATAATTTCTTTGTCATACAGGCCTCATCCACTCTCAAATAATTATATTTCTGTAACTAACATGATACAGCACGCCATTTTTCAAGTTGGAATTTACTGTCTCTGAAATTCATCTGTTTGCAGAGGTGATGCAGAGTTTAAAATCTATTTTTTGTTGCTAATACTGTGCTCCTACCACACTATCTGAGCAACATGACTGGGAAAAAGTGAGGCCGTGGTGGAAGGGGAATTAGGCTTGGTGTACGTGGGGTAGGTGGTAATGTTTGTGAAAGCACTAGTGAAGCAATGTCACATCCTATGCAAAGACAACTGACAACTTCTGTTACTTGACAGGCTACACCAGTTTCTTTCTTTGGCAGACGCACAGCGGTACGCATTGTCGATGATGCCCAGAAAGGGCATGTACTCTAGTGGATGGCAAGCGCAGCTTCAAGTGGCCTCTCTTCCTCTTCCTCCACCTTAATATCACTCCCAGTACAGTCCACAGAAGTGGCACCCAAATTCCCCTTGCTTCTCCCCATGTCCCAACGCTCCAACTGTACAGCTGACTGTACAGAACGACAGATGGGTGAGTCTAAAGAGCTGTTCACACATTCTATTCCATGGTCATCAGAAGTGTACTCAAAAGCTTCAGAGTCAAGAGGAGGAAATCTGCACCGATGCCCAAAATGTTTTTAGCTTGGATCCGGGGCAGGATGAAGTAGGGTCCAAACAGCATCCTGACCCTCGTCATCATACAGTAACCCCTGGGGGTAGGTGAACCTGATGAGACTCAGATATCTGAGGCTCACACGGACTGTACTGTGCTGTCAGGGCAAGAAGAGGAGGAGGGTGACTACAAGGGCGAGGAATGATGATGATAAGGTGCTAGATCCCAGTTGGTGTGAACATAGAGGCATACAGCTGAGTAGGTCATCTGGGGAGGAAGACAAGTAGGTTACGTTGTGACATAGGTTGCAGACACATAGTGATGCAGCAATGATGAGCAATGCATCCTCAGCCACAAATGTGTCTGTGACCAGCAGCGTCTGCACTCTGAAGCTTGCAGGGGTGGCAAGGGTTGCCTAGCCTAGGCCTTTTTTGACACTGCAAAGGATGAGCCAACTCACGTAATCTGCCAACTTTGCAAAAAAAACTTAGTCGAGGTAAAAAGTGCAATAATTTGACTACTACATGTATGAACCTCCACATGCGCAATCAACATGCTTTACTGTGGGAATCCCACTGCGAAAAAAAGCGGACCAGTGGACCCCAACAACCATCAGCCACCCCATCAGTCACATCTGCTGCTTCTTCCTCCCCCTCTGTTACCATGCCAACTATTGAGATGCAGGTCTTTGACTGCAGAACCTTGGGTTCTTTGCCTGCTCCAGTCACATTGACTGAGAGCTCGCCATCAGCTGTAATGGAAGTGTTCATGACTGCTGTTTTTGACCGATTTCAGAGAACGAGCTCACACCACAAGTTTCTCAATCCACCGTAACGTCTCCGCCTGCACCTGTCTTCACGGTTCAGCATTTTGTCCGGTTCACTGTACTCCGCCCTCTCTCAGCCAGCCAATGGTTCCGCAGTTGTGATCAAGTAAATGTTTGTTTCCTCCTATGCATGACAAAGCTAAGAGGTTGAACTCCACCATCTCCAATCTGTTTGCCACGGAAATGCTGCCTTTCCGTCACCTTTGTCGTGGCTTCTGTGCCTGCTGTGGCTACTGCTGCTAATGTTACAAACAAATTTTTGAAATGTGGAGGATCGAAGTTGGGTTTCCATCTGGTGGATTGAATGTAGGAGGGTGTCAGAGGCCTATTATATTGTTTCTACTCTATTGAAATTGATGCCACTTTAGTGGTGTGTGACAATAATTTTTTGAAACATGGAGACTCCAAGTTGGGTCTCCATCTGGTGGGTTGTGTGTGTTAGCAGGGCTCCCAGACAGGCAGGCCTGCTCTTACTTTTTAGTCAACTACCTGTGTTACTTTCCTTACATTTTTCTACCAATAGTTCTGTATGAAACTAATGTTTGTGCCATCTGAGTGTGGCTGGAAAAAAAAATTGGAGGTGTTGCATGAGGTAACAGGGCTCCCAGCTAAGAAGGCTTACATCGCTCTCTTAACCACAGGGTCCTCATTGAAACTTCAATTCAAAGCTGTAAATGCTGGCCCAGACCCTGATACCTCATGCGTGGCCCATGGCTGACTGCTGCTGTGTAATCTTCATATTTATACTGTGGGTCAATATATGGTGTCTGATGCTAATTTTAGCTGTTTGGGTAGCTTTTTCTCACCCCTTAAAGTGTTGTGTATATGTTTGGTTTGGCCTTCCATTGAACTGAATAGTGTTCAGATACGTTCGTCTAATTATTCGGCAAATCGAACCAAACCTTGAAAGGTTCGCTCATTTCTAGCAATAACATAAAAACATGCTCATGTATTTATATTAGATATGCTACCCACATGCATAGTAGCGGTTGCCGAAATGGTGTTACAACACTCTCTGTCCTTCAAACTCCATATCCAAGATCTTACCACCTCTTGCTGCCTCCAACTCAAAAATATTTCCAGAATTAGTCCTTTCCTGAACCCCAAATCTACTAAAATGTTGATGCATGCCATCACCACCTCTAATCTTTGCTACTGGAATATTCTCCTCTGTAGACTCCCAATTAAAACTCTTGCACCTCTCCCATCTGACCTTAACTCAGCTGACTGATTAATCCACCTCTCACCTCCCCTCCCCCTGCTATTCCTCTGCCTCGCCCCTCTGTCACTCCCTCCACTATTTTCCAATTCCCCAGAAAATCCAATTTTAGCTACTAATAGGGACTTACAAGGCCGTCCATATTCTGTCTCCCACATACATTTTCAAACTAATCTACTGATACCTCCACACAAGTAATCTCCAAAGTAATCTCAACGACTCCCAAGAACTCCTTAACTTCCTCGCTCTCATACCTTACTCACCCAATCACCTCCAGGACTTCAACCCAGCATCCCCTATCCTCTAAAACTCAGTGTCTGATTATCTCCCACATTTGGAACCCTTAAATATAACGTGAAAGCTCATCTATTAAAAACCGCCTACAGCCTGCAATAACCCTGCTGCTACCTCCCTACCAGTGGAGGTGCAGCAAGCCTTCCCCCTATCTATTGTCTCCTTCCACAATACCCTGTAGCTTGTAAGTCCATGAAGACAGGGTGGTCTCCCACTCTGCATCTTCTCTCCTTTCCACCTCTTCATTTTTCTAAATATGTTATGTATGTACACCATTTTTCACAAGTAAGGAACCCTGGAAATAAGGGTGCTTTAAAAACTAATAATAATAATTGTTAAGCCCATGCATTGCTTTTGTAGAAAATATGGCACCTCATCAAGGCAACAAATAGAGTACCTACATATTGGCTGGGGGACAATATATCACCCCTCGAATGCACTGCATATATTGTGTGTTAAGCTCAGGGATTCTTCCTCTGCACAGGATGGATCCCAAGCCTTGTCTTCTCCTGCAGTCTCCCATTCAGTTTCAACCACAGTAGATGCTGCTCAGCAAAGATATCAGTCTCAGCGTCTTGCTCAGACTCGGGCTGTGAGCATTGTTAAAATTGCCTATCCAGGATCAGCTATGGTAACTAACACTAGACAGCTGCGAGTAGTCATTCCTGAGGCTAAGTCCAGGATTCACTACTGGGCATGCTTGTGAGGTGGTGGTTGGGTGTCAGCTGCTCAGGTCCAGCGCCGGCTACGGATTGGTCCGAGAGTAAGGTCCTTTCTGACTGGACTTAGGTGCAGTCTATAAAAGTATCTTTGAGGCGCCCGTCGATGTGCTAGGAGCATTTATACTTGCTATGTGTGTGTGTTGGTGGAAGTGTGACCACTCCGTATACACGTGTGCTGCTTTGTGCTCTATGAGCGTATTTCTTATGAGGCAGTGTAAGGTAGGAATTCCCGCTTGGCTTGAAAACTGTTCCTGTTCTGTGTGCGGTTAACACAGCAGAGTTCAGAACAAACAACCACCAGCTTAGTGAGGGGTTAAGTTATAGGAACCCCCAACTAGCGTCTATACTCTATGTACCCCTGTGACCCTAACAGGGTATCGCTTTGAGTGCTCTCAGTCTGTGTTGGCTCCGTGGAGTAATGGAGTCAGGTACTTAACACTCTGTTCACACCGAGTGACGTTTAACTCGGTGTGTTTACGATGCTTGTTCGCAGCTACGCTCCCCCATTGTTCTCTAGCTGCAGTTTCTCCATCTCCGCATGGTGGACCCCGGGTTGCGATCACACCTTCCTCTAATTTATAGTCGGTGTGATCTGCAGACCCTAACAGTATCCTAGGGCCAGGGTTTGGCTAGCAATGGCCGACGAGCATCGTTTACAGAGTTACATCCAGCAGCTACAGGGCAGGTTGTCCGGTCTTGAGCGCACAACCTCAGCAGTGGCTGTTAGAGCAGTAGCGGTTCATGCAGCCACTGGAGCTGCATCTCGTGTGTCCACTGCCACCTCTGTTCCGTCCCTCTCTCGTCTCTCTCTGCCCAATAAGTTTACAGGTGACAGTAAACAGGGATTTGTGAACCAGTGTGCGAAGCATTTGGAGCTGCTGGAGACACGTTTTCCATCTGAATGGGCTAACATGGGATTCGTGATCTCACTATTAACGGACAGTGTTGGAGTGGGCCAAGCCACTGTGGGAGCGCAATGATCAGGTGGTGCAGAGCGTCTCGCTTTTTCTGAGCGCTCTGATGCAGGTCTTTTTAGGACCTCGTGTCACCCATGGTACCGCGCTCCAACTTTTGGTTCTAACCCAGGGCTCCTCCATGGTCAGCCATTTCGCCATTCATTTCCGGACTCTAGCCTCAGAGTTGGAGTGGCCGAATAAAGTCCTCATCCCTGTCTTCTGGAGGGGACTGGCTGATCATGTAAAGGATTCCCTGGCCACTAGAGAGATTCCGGCCACACTGGAGGAACTAATATCTGTTTCCACCCGCATTGACTTTCGGCATACTGAGCGAAGGTTGGAGCGAGTCCAGTGTCAGCAGAGGTTTTGGCTGGCTCCAAATTTTGCTAAGCCTCTGGAATCTCCAACCCAGGCTTTTGAACCTCAGGAGGCCATGGAGGTTTCTCAAGCAGAATCCAAGTCTCGTCCTGCTCCAGCACCTCCGATCTGCCATGTTTGTAGGCAGCCTGGTCATTATGCCAACAAGTGTCCCCCAGCGGCAAGGAAACGACCGCATTTAGTGGACATAGGAGGAGGCTCACTAGACACGGCAGGGTTTTCCTCCAAATTGACATTTAGGGAGACACTTTCCTAAGACTTAACCACCCATTCTGCTGAAGTTTGTGTTGATTCCAGGTCTAAGGGCAATTTTATGTCTTCTGCCTTTGCCCAAAGGCAGACAATACCTTTGGTGTTGCTCGCTAAGCCAGTGACCATCCGGGTGGTAAATGGGTCCGCATTGCCCTCGCAAATGATGCATCAGACCATTCCTCTCCAGAACATCAGGAGATAATTTCCTTGTTGATCATTCCCGATGGAATTGACGAGGTATTGTTAGGGATACCCTGGTGATGTCATCATTCCCCTCATATTAACTGGTCTATGGGGAACATAGTGGGATGGAGTGGGTCATGTGAGGGAAGGTGTCTGCGGGCTCAGGTTCAGGTTGCTATGTCTGAGGTCACCGCAGATCTGACCTCTCTTCCTAAACACTATTGGCAATATGTGAACGTGTTCTCCAAAAGAGCAGCGGAGACCCTTCCGCCTCATCGCCTGTATGACTGTTCTATAGACCTCTTGCCGGGTGCCGAGCCTCCCCGGGGACATGTTTACCCTCTATCTCTCCTGGAGACTGAGTCTATGTCTCAATATATTAAAGAGAACCTGGCAAGAGGGTTTATTAAGAAGTCTGTGTCACCCGCAGGGGCTGGGTTCTTCTTTGTTCAGTAGAACGGGGAACTACGTCCATGTGTAGACTACAGGGGTCTGAATGCCATTATTTTAAAAAACAAATACCCTCTATCTCTCATCTCAGAGCTCTTTGAAAGGCTGCGAGGAGCTTGGGTATTTTCTAAATTAGTCCTATGTGGCGCGTACAACCTGATACAAATTTGTGAGGGGGATGAATGGAAGACCACGTTAAACACTCGGGACAGTCACTATGAATATCTGGTGATGCCATTCGGCCTGTGTAAATTTCCTGCCATCTTACAAGACTTTGTCAATGACGTCTTCCGGGAGTCATTATCCACTTCAGTGGTAGTCTATCTGGACGATAGTTTTATCTTCTCGCCAGATATTGATACTCACTGTAAGGATGTCGGCAAGGTCTTCGAACTCTTGCGTGCCAATTCCCTGTTTGCCAAATTAGAGAAGTGTGTGTTTGAGCAGGAGTCTTTGCCTTTCCTTGACTATATTATCTTGGCCAAAGGTTTGGCCATGGATCCTGCCAAACTTGAGTCCGTAATAAACTGGCAGAGACCACATTCCCTTAAAGCGGTGCAGCGCTTTATGGGTATAATCAACTACTACCGCTAGTTCATTCCTCATTTCTCTACTTTAGTAGCCCTCACCAAAAAAGGAGCTAATCCCTAGTTGTGGTTGGAGGTCTCTAAGGCATTTACCTCTGTGAGATCTCATTTCGCTAGGGCTCCTGTGTTACATCACCCCTATGTGGATAAGCCCTTCATATTGGAAGTGGATGCCTCTTCCGTCGGTGCTGGAGCAGTCCTGTACCAGAAGGAAGTAGGTTTCCTTTGCTGGGAGCTCTGATACCACATGCAACACTTCTACCTGATTACATGCTGAGCCACACTCAGGTGGCACAAATATCAAATTTTTCTGACAATGGTAGTCTACAAAACTAAGGATAGTAACATGGGTAGTTGAGTCCAAGGAAGTGGAGGCCTGATGGTCTCGGAGGCCTACTGTGACAGGCAATAAGCATGAAGGAGACCCAACCAGGAGTGTTCACAATTCCAAAAATTAGTGACAGATACCACAAAAGTGGCATCAATTTCACCACAGTAGAAATAGTATAAGGCTGGCGTCACACTAAGGAGGAATACGGACGAGTGAGAGGCGTGAAAACCACGCATTACACACGGACCCATATTTCTCTATGGGGCAGCTCTGATCATGCGTATTTTTCTCGGCCGTATCTTGCGGTGCGAGAAACCCGCAGTATGCTGCGATTGTGCGCGTATTACGCCCGTTGTACGCCAATGAAAGTCTATGGGTGCGAGAAAACAACGGATTACACACGGACCAGGCGTGTGATTTGCGAGAGATACGGAAGACTTCTGCAGCTCACAGGAAATGGTGCAACACATGCAAGAGGAATCTGGCACATGCAAATTAGCTGAAAAAGAGCGCCTGACATCCCGGAAGAACGCCTCCACGGAGTCGGCCATGATGCCTACGCTCATCAATGTGGACATGTTGAGAGTCTTGCTGCAGGAGAGGGCCGAAATTTGCAACAAAAGAGATGCACATTACGCGGACCGTGCAAGGAAAGAGGCGGCATGGAGGCGCATCTGTGGCCAGATGTTTCCTCACTTTGGTGACAGCCCATGCGAGGAGCAGCAGCGAATCAGTAAGTTACTTGATTTTTGGACAACCTTCTTAATGGTCACAGCGTAGTTCTAGCACCGAATTAGCCCCACAAATTTTTTATTTTTTTTTTGCCGCCAAAATGTTAGTATAGTTGAGTCGCACGTACCAGGGCTTATGGGGTACTCGGCACCGAGCCCGTTCACTTCAATGGGGGAGAGGTCACGGGTAGCGCAGCTCGGTCCGTTGCCCTGGGCGCTCATTCAAGGGGGGATATTTACAGGGGATTTAGAAATTGTTCGTGACGCCACCTGTGGTTTCTGATCAGGGTGACCAGCACTGCAGGGTGAATCCTCTGAGGGGTTGTTACTGGGCAGCAAGGTGTTAAGTCTTCCACAGGTAAGACTGATCCCTCGAGGTATATGGCAGTGCAGGGGTGCAAGCAATAAGTCAGACACACACAATGAGTCTCTTTCCATACCTTTACTGGTGATATTTGCAGGCACGTCCCGGGAAGCTGCTCAGGGTGGAGGATGCACGTCCAGTAATCAATGAGTAGGTGTAAGGCCTCCTTACTTCTTGATGTGTGTGAGTTTCTAACTTGCATAAAACAACGTTTAACTCCTTCTGTTTGCTACGCCCGGCTGATCTTGTGATGAGGTCTTCTTGTGGTCAGAACAGTGTCTCTATGGCGGTACCTGCCAGACCCCCGTCTTCCTAACCTCAGTTAAGTATCAGCACTGCTGGGCCCCTGCGACTTGAAGTCCAGGGTCTCCGGTTTTTCCCACTAGCTGTGAAGATACTAGCAAGCTCGGACCCGGTGTCCGGTGGGTGCAGAGTGGAGGTTAGCTATCAATGCTGGTTGACCTCTGTCACTCTCTCTTTTCCTTTTCCACTTGCCTGTCGTCCTACTCGCACATTAACATAAGCACAGGCAGCAGTAGATGTCAGCTTCTTGCTCAAACTTCCTCAGCCCTCAGGCTAATCTGACAGGAGTCTCTCTCCGGTGTTCTGAGGAGTTCTTATCTCTCCCTCACAGCTCTTCTGAGGTAACTGCCGTTCTGAGATGTTCTGCTGTTCTGAGGTAACACCAACGACTAGCTAACTTGCAGCTAGACTGCCTTCATCTCACTGCTGTCTCAAGGGCTCCCTCTGGTGGAACCAGGAAAATGTAAGTTTTGTGTGCTTATAGGTGTATGGAATTACCTTTCCTGCATCCTCCTGGGTACATGTGGCACCAAGCGCAGCTGGGCTACACATCCCCCCTAGTTAATATCAGCACTCCCGGGCTGAAAAAGAAAACAATTTTATAACATAACAATAACATAACTCATCCCTTGCGGGAGGTAAGGACACTTCAAACGTTACAATGTGTACAAATGGCAATAAAAAATATCAAAATACTTTCACAGTGCAATAAATACAGGATCTTGTGGAGGACCCGCACCAAACCTCCCACGGTGGTCCTGGGTGGGCTGCAGGACTTCTCTGCTGCAAACCTCACTCAAGGCCACACCATACGGGTTTTTCTTCTGAGGTAATCTCTACGTAAAACCAAGATGGGGCACTGAGTGCCAACTATTTACAACACAGTTTTTGGGCTGGCAAAGTCCTCAGCCATGCAGTCCTTCAAAACAGCATTTCACATTATCACATATCACATTACCCAACTGGGGTATACTACTTCAGCATGTAAACATTATCATCATATAACATTCTCAATAAAGTGCAATTCTCTTCATAACTTTGTACAGTTCAGTAAACCCTGTCTGGGTCCTACTGGATTAATTTGCTAGGACTACTCTTGGTACTAACAGGTAACCTTCCTTTCGTTGTGCGTACTGACCTACGTGGTGTGGTGTCAGGTATAGTAGCCTCTGGCCTATCTGTCCTGGTGCTGGCAAACTGTAATACTGCCTTAACCTCTCTAGGGATCTGGCAAGCATACTTGTGGCTGGGCGATGCGGTTCTGTTTCGCCAGGGGATTCTTCTGGTAGTTCCACGTCTTGAGGTTCCATTTCTTGAGACTCTACTTCTGGAGGTGCTACAGGAGCAGGTTCCTCTTGAACTATTTCTTCTGCTGCGGCAACTGGCTCAACTGGACGTTGAAGCGCTTCTTGTGGTTGGTAAAATTGAAGTACTGGAATAATCACAGCATCCCGATACAAGGCCAATCTGCAGGAAAATCTCCTAAGTCCGTGTGTATGACTTCACCTGGTTTCTCTTTTTCCATAACAAGTTCTTCCTCGGAAGTTTTAACATGTCTGGACACAGTTTTAGGTGGTCTCTGGATACGTGGTGGTCGTCTTTCCTCCATCTTTGCTAATGGTACAGGTTTTCCTGTTGTCAAACTTGGAATTTTGCACGACATATGGCTCTTTTTCCCACTGATCATCCAATTTGTGCATTCTTCTTTTTCTTTTTAGCACAATTTCTCCAGGCATAAAAGGTTTAGCTGGCGCACTTTTGTTGTAGTTCCCTCTTGCTTTTCCCTTACTTTATTGAGACTATCTTCCACCAGGCTTGTACCTCCTGTACTGTTCCTGTCGGTTCGTGTCCCAATCTCCAGTGGTAACATCAGCTTCTGGTTCTACAACACCAAGTTCCAAATCAATGGGCAGCTTCTCCTGTCTTGCTCGCATTAAGTGCTGGAGTGCATTGGTGGACTCACAGGTATTGATTTACAGATCTACCAGATCAGGTAGTAGGTCTGGCCACCGATTCCTCTCCTCAAGTAGGTACCGTCTTCAGCAAGATCAATGACTATGTGATTCATCTTCCACAGAGACATTGGTTTGGTGGTATGGGTGGTTCTTATCTTCTACACCCGTACAAGTGACAGAACTCTTGAACAATCGCTTCAAAGGCAAACCTGATCAGTTAACACTTGCTCTGGATATCCATGGGTCTGCAAAATATGCCTGAAACGTGTTGTGCGTTTCAGCTGTCAGATCTTGACAGGGGCGACCACAGGAACCTGGAAGTGATCCCCATCGCAGGGCATACGAGTATCTGACCGGTGGGTGACAACTTGACATGGTCCAATGCCACGATCTCCAAGGGACGAGTCGTCTTGATGGTTGCATGGTGCTTTCTGGCTGCTGTAGTCCTTTCTTCAGGCATACAGGACTGCGCAGTTTTTGCCCATTCCTCTCGATGGAACACTTTCCACTATGAACGACACTTCAGCAGGGTTTCACTTCTCCAGAAAGTTCCTGTCGATGTGTAAGTTTCCCAATCTAGTCAGTCTGGAAACATCTAGCTTCTGGTTCTGACGTAACTTCCAAGTTCTCAATAACCATGGGCATCTGCTCTTCCACTGCTGCTTGCTTTAACGCATTAAGGAGGACTTGAGTTATCAGCCTTGTAGGACTGACACGGGTCACTGTTTGTGATCTCCTCCAGGTGGTAGTAGGTCTGCACGATTACCCTGCCTCCAGTGGGACCGTCTTCAGGATCATCATTTACTGTGGAATGAGTTCATCTCTTCAGAGTCATCCAGTTCCTGCTTTGGTGTGGACTCAAGCGGGCATTCTGACAAGGCTTCAGCATTGCGTTCTTACGGCCGCCATTACTTGAAGTAAATTGTGCTTTCACAGACGACGTGTTTGTGAATGGGCTGTTTGAGATGAGTTCTGAGCAGAGCTCCCTCTGGTGGTTACAAGCGGTACTATGAGGATTGTGAGATGGGAATCAGGTGTTACTGATGGTCTTATTAAGGGATCATTTTCCCATCAGGGTTGCCGGTGATCAATTGTTCTGGTCTGAATCCTTCTTCCGTTTCCTTGTAGCCTGCTGTGTCGTGTCTGCATCTCCTGCTACAGATAAGACATTTCTTATTTTGTGTTTTTGCTTATTTTTGCATTTGTCCTGCACTTCTGTGGGGGCCTTCGGGTCCCCTCCGGGGGCTTTTGCCCTCTCAGTTTAGTTCAGCCACTGTGTTTTGTACTTTTGCTTTTTCCAGTTTTTTCAGTGGCTGCTGTTTTTGTTACACCAGAGACTAATTTAGGTGGTAGAGGTCGTGTGATCTCAGGTGATTTTGAAATTAGTAGAGTTGGTGTTTTTCAGGGTTTTCTGAGATTGCAGTAAGTCCCTTCCTATCCTTTTCTATTTAGTAGTTTGGGCCCCAGCGTTTGCTCATACTATTTTCTTCTGTGTCAGTATTTCCTCTTGTCTAACCGCCATTACATGTTTGGGGGCTTTCTATTATCTTTGGGGTTCTGCTCCGGGGCAGATAGCTTTCCTATTTCTATCTTTAGGTGTAGTTAGTTTCTCAGGCTGTGACGAGGCGTCTAGGACCAACGTAGGAACGCTCCACGGCTGCCTCTAGTTGTGGTGGTTAGTCAGGGTACTGCAATCTCATAGTTTCCAACTGCTCTGGTGTATTTCCTTTTTTGCCTGCACTCCTCAGCTACCGAAACATAACAGTATCACCGGCCTAAAAAAATTGTATGGTACTCACAGAAGGGAAAAAATATTGTGAAGGAAGAAAAGTTGTCAGAGAATTTTTTCTGTTTGTTGCATTTTTTTTTTTTCCCTCTGTATCTCTGGGTGCTGGGGAGGATCTTTTTCTCCCAATGGAGTTTGCACAGTTGTCTGGCCGTGTGGATCAGCTTGCCACTGAGGTTCGGAGTATTGCTGACTATCTTGCTAGGTTGCCTGTTGTGGAACCTAGGATCCCCATGCCAGATTTGTTTTTAGGGGATCGAGCTAAGTTTCAGAATTTCAAAAATAATTGTAAATTGTTTTTTGCCTTAAAATCTAAGTCCTCGGGGAAAACGCAGCGCAGCAGGTTCAAATTGTCATCTCTCTCCTGCGCGGCGATCCTCAGGATTGGGCTTTTTCCCTGACACCTGGGGATCCTGTTTTGAGTGATGTTGATGCTTTTTTCAGGCTTTGGGGTTATTGTACGATGAGCCTAATGTCACTGATCAAGCTGAAAAAGCCTTGTTGGCATTAAATCAGGGGCTTGATGACGCTGAGTTATACTGTCAGAGATTCCGTAGGTGGGCAGTCCTGACCAAATGGAATGACGACGCTTTGGCGGCCTTTTCCGGAAGGGTCTGTCGATAATGTAAAGGATGTTATGGTGGGATTCCCTGTCCCTCTGGTCTCAATGATTCTATGTCATTAGCGATTCAAATTGACAGACGTTTGCGTGAGCGGAGAAGTATGCGTGGAGTGGTGTTGCCTTGTGACCAGCTGCTGAGCCATGCAGTGTGATGGAGTGGTGTCTGGGGCACAGCGTCATGAGTTTCGAAAGCGCAATGGGTTATGTTTCTACTGTGGTGATGCCTCTCATGCTATTTCAGTCTGCCCTAAGCGGGGAAGACATTTTGCACGCTCAGTTGTCTTGGGTAGTGTTCAGACTAAGTTTTTATTAACTGTCACTCTGATATGCTCTCTGTCCTCATTTTCTGCTCAGGCTTTTGTTGATTCTGGAGCAGCTATTAACCTGATGGATTATGATTTTGCTAAACGTTGTGGGTTTCCCTTGATACCCCTACAGAAGTCTATTCCCTTACTGGGGATCGATTCTACCCCTTTGGCTGAGAATAAACCCCAGTTTTCTACTCAGGTGATAATGAGGGTTGAACCTGATCACCAGGAGTGCTGCAAATTTTTGGTTCTATATAATCTGCATGACATTATAGTGCTGGGTTTCCCTTGGTTACAGTCTCATAATCCTGTTTTGGATTGGAAATCTGTGTCTGTAACCAGTTGGGGCTGCCAATGTGTTATGCCAACACTCCTGTTTTTTCTGCCTCCCCCAGGCTGAGGATGTTCCTGACTTTTTGTTGATTTTTCTGATGTGTTTAGCGAAAGTAAATCTGCATCCTTGCCTCCCCATAGGAGCTATGACTGCGCTATTGAATTAGTGCCAGGTAGTAAATTCCCTAAAGGTCGCCTTTTTAACTTGTCTGTACCTGAACATGACGCTATGCGGTCTTATATCAAGGAATCATTGGAGAAGGGTCATATCAGACCATCCTCTTCACCCTTAGGTGCCGGTTTTTTCTTTGTGGCCAAAAAAGATGGTTCATTAAGGCCGTGTATTGATTATCGTCTCTTGAACAATATTACTGTGAAATATCAATACCCGTTACCCTTGATTTCTGACCTGTTTTCCAGGGTGAAAAACGCTACTTGGTTTACCAAGCTTGACCTCAGGGGGGCGTATAACCTTATTCGCATTAAGCACGGGGATGAATGGAAGACGGCATTTAACACCCCTGAAGGGCATTTTGAGTACCTTGTGATGCCCTTTGGGCTCACTAATGCTCCTTCGTCTTCCAGTCCTTCATGAATGACATTTTCAGGGATTTTGTGGACAAGTTTCTGATTGTTTATTTGGATGATATCTTGATTTTTTCTAATGACTGGGACTCTCATGTGAAACATGTTCGAACTGTATTCCAGATTTTGAGAGAGAATGCTCTGTATGTGAAGGATCAAAGTGTCTTTTTGGCGTACAGAGATCTCATTTCTGGGATTCATTTTGTCCCCATCTGTTATTGAAATGGACCCGGTCAAGGTTCAGGCCATCTGTGATTGGGTCCAACCTACTTCATTAAAGGCTCTTCAGAGATTTTTGGGTTTTGCCAATTTTTATCGTAAATTTATTGGTAATTTCTCTGTTATTGTTAAACCATTAACTGATTTGACCAGAAAGGGTTCTGATGTGGTGAATTGGCCTCCTGAGGCAGTCTCTGCGTTTCAGGAACTTAAGCAGAGATTCACTTCTGCTCCTGTTCTACGGCAGCCTGATGTTTCTCTGCCATTTCAGGTGGAGGTTGATGCCTCTGAAATTGGGGCAGGTGCCGTTTTGTCCCAAAAAGATCCAGAGACCTCTAAAAGTAACCCTTGTGCCTTTTTCTCTCGAAAATTTTCTCCTACTGAACGTAATTATGACGTGGGTAATCGGGAGTTATTGGCCATGAAGTGGGCTTTTGAAGAGTGGAGACATTGGCTGGAGGGAGCCAAACATCAGGTGGTGGTCCTTACGGACCATAAGAATCTGTTCTATCTGGAATCTGCCAAGCGACTTAATCCTAGACAGGCCAGGTGGGCCTTGTTTTTCACACGTTTTAATTTTGTGGTTTCATTTCTTCCTGGCACTAAAGAATGTTAAGGCGGATGCCCTCTCGAGGAGTTTCCTGGCGGACTCTCCTGAGTTATCTGATCCTTCTGTTATTTTGAAGAGGGTGTAGTTCTTTCCGCCATCTCGCCCAATTTGAGACTGGCTCTGGAGGGGTGTCAGGAGGATAGCCGAGCGCTGCCCTGTTGGAAAATTGTTTGTCCCGGACCATGGAAAAAGAGTGTGATGTCTGAGATTCATTGTTCCGGTTGGCTGGTCATCCCGGAATTTTTGGTACCAGAGACTTGGTTAGTCGGTCCTTTTGGTGGCCTACCTTGTCTCGTGATGTCAGGGAATTTGTGCAGTCCTGCGGGACTTGCTCTCGCTCCAAGCCTTGCTCTCGCTTCTAGTGGTTTGTTGATGCCATTACCTGTGCCAAGAGACCATGGACCCATATCTCTATGGATTTCATTTCCGATCTTCCTGTTTCTCAGAGAATGACCTCATCTGGGTAATTTGTGATAGGTTTTCCAAAATGATACATCTTGTGCCATTACCTAAGTTGCCTTCCTCCTCTGAATTGGTGCCTTTGTTCCTTCAGCACGTGGTTCGTTTACACGGCATTCCTGAGAACATTGTGTCTGACAGAGGAGTCCAGTTTGTTTCCAGATTTTGGAGGACTTTTGTTTCTAAATTGGGTGTTCAATTGTCTTTCTCCTCGGCGTTTCATCCTCAGACCAATGTCAAACTGAGAGAACAAACCAGACATTGGAGACTTATCTAAGATTGCTTTGTGTCTGCTGATCAGGATGACTGGGTCTCTTTTTTGCCTTTGGCTGAGTTTGCTCTTAATAATAGGGCTAGCTCTGCCACTTTGATGTCTCCATTTTTCTGTAATTCTGGGTTTCACCCTCGATTTTCTTCAGGACAGACGGAGGCTTCTGTCTGTCCAGGTGTTGACTCTGTTGTGGAGCGTATGCAACAGATTTGGGACCAGGTAGTGGAGAGGTTGTCCCTCTCTCAGGAGAAGGCCCAGCGGTTTCTAACCGGCATAGGACTGATGATCCTCGGTTTAAAGTGGGGGACTTGGTTTGGTTGTCCTCAAGAATATTCCTATGAGAGTAGCATCTCCTAAATTTAAGCCTAGGTTCATTGGACCTTATAAGATCATGGAGATTTTAATCCTGTTTCTTTTCGTTTGCTTCTTCCAGGGACATTTAAGATCCATAACGTGTTCCACAAGTCCTTGTTGAAGAGGTTTGTTGAGCCAGTGGTTCCTACTCTGTGCCTCCTGACCCTGTTTTGGTTGAGGGCAATCTGGAGTATGTGGTTGAGAAAATATTGATTCTCGTTTTTCTAGACGGAACTCCAGTATTTGGTTAAATGGAGAGGTTATGGTCAGGAAGACAATTCTTGGGTGTTTGCTTCGGACATCCATGCTAGGAGACTTATCCGTGCGTATCATAGAACTCATCCTGACCGACTTGGTTGCTCAAATGAGGGTTCGGTGACCCCTCCTCAAGGGGGGGGGTACTGTTGTGAATGGGGAAAATGAGTTCTGAGCAGAGCTCCCTCTGGTGGTTACAACGGTACTAAGTGAAGATTGTGAGGACTGGGAATCAGGTGTTACTGATGGTCTTATATAAGGGAGTCCATTTCCCATCAGGGTTGCCGGTGATCAATTGTTCTGGTCTAATCCTTTTATTCCAGTTTCCTTGGTAGCCTGCTGTGTCGTGTCTGATCTCCTGCTACAGATAAGACATTTCTTCTTTTGTTTTTGTGCTTGATTTTTGCATTTTGTCCTGCACTTCTGTGGGGGCCTTCAGGGTCCCCTCGGGGGCTTTGCCCTCTCAGTTTAGTTCAGCCACTGATGTTTTGTACATTTGCTTTTTCCAGTTTTTTCAGTGGCTGCTGTTTTGATTTTTGTTACACCAGAGAACTAATTTAGGTGGTAGAGGTCGTGTGATCTCAGGTGATTTTGAAATTAGTAGAGTTGGTGTTTTCAGGGTTTTTTGAGATTGCAGTAAGTGCCCTTCCTATCCTTTTCTATTTAGTAGTTTGGGCCCCACGTTTGCTCATACTATTTTCTGTCTGTGTCAGTATTTCCTCTTGTCTAACCGCCATTACATGTTTGGGGGCTTTCTATTATCTTTGGGGATCTGCTCCGGGGCAGATAGCTTTCCTTTTCTATCTTTAGGGTGTAGTTAGTTTCTCAGGCTGTGACGAGGCGTCTAGGACCAACGTAGGAACGCTCCACGGCTGCCTCTAGTTGTGGTGGTTAGTCAGGGTACTGCAATTCATAGTTTCCAACTGCTCTGGTGTATTTCCTTTTTTTGCATCCTGCTCTACATCAGCTACAACACTGCTCTATAACAGGGTCTGCAGAAATACACCTGAAACGTCTTTGCTGCTGTTTCAGCTGTCAGATCTTTGACAGGGGCGACCACCAGGAACCTGGAGTAGTGATCCACCATTGTCAGGGCATATGAGTATCCTGACCTGCTGGGTGACAACTTGACATGGTCCAATGCCACGATCTCCAAGGGATGAGTCGTCTTGATGGGCTGCAGGGGTGCTTTCTGGCTACTGTAGTCTTTTCTTCGGAGGCTACAGGACGCACAGTTTTTACACCATTTCTCGATGGAACTTCGCATTCCCACCCAGTAGAAACGACACTTTAAACAGGGTTTCCAGCTTCTTCCAGCCAAAGTGCCCCGCTCGATCGTGGTAGCTTCCAACACCATCTGGATGTCTGTTCTGGGACCACTATCTGCCATACCATCTCATGGGTTCTGGGGTTGACGTACCTTCGGCACAGCTTCTCTCGGTAGATAAACAGCCGGCTTCTCTCGTTCCACAGCTCTTTGCTTGTTGAGACGCATCCTTCTCCAAGGAGGAACCTTCCTGAGTTATCAGTTCCTTGATGTGGCTGACAACCGGGTCACTGTTCTGGGTCTCCTTCCAGCTGTGGTGAGGTAAAGGGTTTAAGTCTTACCACGCTGCCTCCTGTAGGCTCGTTGCTCGTGGATCATCCCATTTCTGTGGAATGCAGGTAGCTCAATCTCTTCTAGATCATCCGATTCCTCTTCCGTGTCGGACTCATGCGGCATTCTGGACAAGGCATCAGCGTTGGCATTCTTATGGCCCGCCCTGTACTTGATGGTAAATTGATAGTTCGACAGCCGAGCCATCCAACGTTGCTCCATGGCTCCCAGCTTGGCTGTTTCAAGATGTGTCAAGGGGTTATTGTCTGTGTAAGCAGTGAACTTGCTGGAGGCTAGGTAATGCTTGAATCTTTCTGTAATGGCCCAGACCAGCGCCAGGAACTCCAACTTGAAGCTGCTATAGTTCTCTGGGTTTCTCTCGGTCGGCCGGAGCTTCCTGCTTGCATATGCGATGACTTTTACTGGCCATTTTGCTTCTGACTGAGGACAGCTCGAGTCCAATCCTTCATTGCTGGCATCAGTATACAGCAGGAACGGCTGGCTATAGTCAGGGTAGGCTAAGATCTCATCGCCTGTCAGGATCTCCTTCATCTCCTTGAATGCCTCAGCTTGTTCTTTACCCCAGTGGAATGGAGGATTTCTGCTCTTGAGGGATGTCCTACCAGAAGGTCTGCAGAGGCGCTGCTTTCTTGGTGTAGTCCTTTACAAACCTCCTGTAGTAACCTGTCAGTCCCAGGAACTGGCGCACCTCCTTGAGATTCCTTGTTTCTGGCCATTTCTGGATGGCAGTGACCTTCTCGGGGTCGCGCACTACTCCTTCTGAGCTGCAATATGTCCCAAGTACTGTACCTTTTGTTTGAGCAGATGGCACTTTGAAGGCTTCAGTTTCATCCCATACTTGGACAGTGACTCAAATACCTCTGCCAGGTGCTTCAGATGATCCTCATACGTCTTGGAGTACACAATTACTCGTCCAGGTACAGCAACACGGTTTCAAAGTTGAGATGTCCCAGGCAACTCTCCATCACTCTCTGGAACTTCCCGGGGCACTGCTGAGTCAAACGGCATCTGTCAAACTCACAGAGTCCCATTCGGGGTGGTGAAAGCCTCTTTCCCGATCTTCCTCAGCCACACTTGCCAGTATCCACTAGTGAGGTCGAGGGTGGAAAAGTAGTTAGCAGTTTTTAAGGCAGCTAAGGATTCCTCAATGCGTGGTAAAGGGTATGCATCTTTATGTGTTATGCGATTTACTTGTCTGTAATCTACACACATTCTCATGCTTCCATCCTTTTTCTTAACTAGGACTAGAGGTGCGCCCAGGGACTACAAGCTATCCCTTATCACCCCTGCTTCCTTCATGTCACGCAACATTTCCTTAGCTTTCTGGTAGTGTGCTGGAGGTATAGGCCTGTACCGCTCTTTGATGGGAGGATGGACTGCCTGTAGGGATATGATGCTGTACTTCCTTAATTGTCCCAAAGTCAAGTGGATGTTTGCTAAATACCTGTGTGTACTCCTGTACACCCGTAGTACTCCCTGTTTCTGGTGGGCGGGAGTGGTGTCTGTCCGACATGGAGCTGCTGACACCAATCCTCCACCTGGGTTGCTGGGTCATTATCCTCCGCTGGTTGGCGGGAGGCTAAGGACTCTGTCGTGAGAATAGAGTTGTTATCTACGGTATGTAATTTAGCAACTGTGGCATAGCGTGGTAAATTCACTTCATCTTCTCCCCAGTTGAGAAGACGTACTGGTACTCTCCCATTTCGTACTTCTACTACCCCTCTAGCATCAAGAGTGTAGGTCTGTGCTCTGAACAATGGGGCTCTACTACTGCTTGGTAGTTCTGTCCTCTCAGACCTATTGCTGCTCTACACCATATAAGCATTTCACTCATTGGGGGTATCACAATGGGGTTCGGGTCTGTCACCCGTACATTACCAATTTCACCATCTGTCAGCTTCGCTTGCTGCTGGCACATCAGGGCCCGGATCTCCCTCTGGATCACTCCCTTTTGCTTTGGCTTGGCAACTCAGCGAGCTGTTGGAGCAAAAACACAACTTCTCCCAGACAGTTACTAATAATGTTTGTACCTAAAACCACATTTAAGCCATTTTCCTCATTTACAGTCTTTACTACTAAGAGTCCTTGGTCCTTCAGCTCCACTCTGCCCACCTTTACATCCACGTTTTTGGCTGAGTATATCAACAGGGAGACCATTAGAGGCATACACAGCAAAGTCAGGGCTCGGGGGCTGGAGGCTGTCCATGGACCAAAACTTATTATACAGGACATCAGGTATGATGGTCACCTGAGATCCAGTGTCCAGCAGGGCAGGGATGCGATCCCGTCCAGGATGATGGACAGGTAGGTCTTCCTCCCACAAACCTGCTGTTCCAGTCTGAGGGGCCTGATGAGTCTATTCCTGGGTGTTGGCCCTCGGACCCAGGATCTGCTCGTTTAAAGGACACTGTCGGGCTAGATGACCTTCTCTGTTGCAACGGTAGCAGGATGATCTCTCGGCGAGGATGGTGCTGATCAGGGGTCAGCTCCTGGGGGTGGCGTTGTCCTCCTCCGGTGGGGCGACGTCCTCCTTTTCCTCGGTTCATGCAAGGGACATCCTCTGGGCAGTCAGCTAGCAGGATCTTTCCTCCTTTCTTCCGCAGTTATACAGCGGCCAGGTTTTTAGTCAGCTGGCGCACTTCTGAGCGCAGACAGTCCAACTCAGTAGGGGGCGCCACCTGCGTTTTGGCTTCCGCCACCAGCGGGAAAAAGGTGGATGCTGCTGGCTTTAGAGTGGCTTCACCCGGGTGATACTGGGTTGCCACTTCAGGCTTCTCCAGGGGTCGCAGTCCTTTTATAGCCATATCTTTTAAGGCATCAAAGGTAGCGTCAGGATGATCCAAGGACCACCAGTGCACAGTTCTGCTTTCAGCTTGGGACCTCAGTCCCCGTACAAATTGTTCCTTCAACGTTTTGCTTTCATTAATGGCACTTATAGGGTTGACCTGTTTGAGAGCTCGCAGGGCCCCCTGTAGTCGGCAGGCGTAGTCCCTAATACTGTCATCTGGTCTCTGGGAGCATTGGTAAAACCTCATCCGGAGATGTTTCAGTGCGGTCCTCAAAAATAGTCTGTAGCTTTAAGAAAATTGAAAGCACTGATTCCTGGTCTGCAGCTGTCCAAGTCTCTACTTCCCTTTCTGCAGCACCAGTCAATTGTCCCAATACCACTGCAGCTCTTTGTTTCTCTGTCATAGGGTACATGTCCATTATGCTGCATATTTTGCGCTTGAACCCTGACAGGGTATCCGGCTTACCGCTATACTGAGGGAGCCACTTTGCTCCAGGCAGGTATGGGAGCGTCAGCGGAACTATCGGGGCCACCGGACCTGGTGAGGGGCCAGCGTTTCCATCCTGCGCTGCAGCGCCGGCGGGTAAGTCACCGGAGCGGTCGCCCTGGGCCGCGCTGTCAGCTTGTGGCTGCGACATGTCTGCGCCCCCCTAGTTAAGCGTGGCCTACCTACTCCTGAAGGCTGCAGCTCTGCCAGGCACAGCGATGTGGAAGGACCTGCCGCCGCGTCAGCGTTGGGGGCGTGTCCGGGACTCCGCGCGCTTTCTGCAGGTACGCCCCTTCTCTTTGCGCTGTAGCGCTGTACTTTGGCGGGCAATGGCGGACAATTGGCGCCAAAAATCACAACAGTAACACAGTCACTTGCACAAAAACAGTCCACTTAGGCACACGGGAATCACATATAGCGAGCTTCTTATCCTGTTCGTGACGCCAAAGATGAGTCGCACGTACCAGGGCTTATGGGGTACTCGGCACCGAGCCCGTTCACTTCAATGGGGGAGAGGTCACGGGTAGCGCAGCTCGGTCCGTTGCCCTGGGCGCTCATTCAAGGGGGGATATTTACAGGGGATTTAGAAATTGTTCGTGACGCCACCTGTGGTTTCTGATCAGGGTGACCAGTGCTGCAGGGTGAATCCTCTGAGGGGTTGTTACTGGGCAGCAAGGTGTTAAGTCTTCCACAGGTAAGACTGATCCCTCGAGGTATATGGCGGTGCAGGGGTGCAAGCAATAAGGCAGACACACACAATGAGTCTCTTTCCGTACCTTTACTGGTGATATTTGCAGGCACGTCCCGGGAAGCTGCTCAGGGTGGAGGATGCACGTCCAGTAATCACTGAGTAGGTGTAAGGCCTCCTTACTTCTTGATGTGTGTGAGTTTCTAACTTGCATAAAACAACGTTTAACTCCTTCTCTTTGCTACATCCGGCTGATCTTGTGATGAGGTCTTCTTGTGGACAGAACAGTGTCTCTATGGCGGTACCTGCCAGACCCCCGTCTTCCTAACCTCAGTTACGTATCAGCACTGCTGGGCCCCTGCGACTTGAAGTCCAGGGTCTCCGGTTTTTCCCACTAGCTGTGAAGATACTAGCAAGCTCGGACCCGGTGTCCGGTAGTGCAGAGTGGAGGTTAGCTATCAATGCTGGTCGACCTCTGTCACTCTCTCTTTTACTTTCTCCACTTGCCTGTCGTCCTACTCGCACACTTAGCATAAGCACAGGCAGCAGTAGATGTCAGCTTCTCGCTCAAACTTCCTCAGCCCTCAGGCTAATCTGACAGGAGTCTCTCCCCGGTGTTCTGAGGAGTTCTTATCTCTCCCTCACAGCTCATCTGAGGTAACTGCGTTCTGAGATGTTCTGCTGTTCTGAGGTAACACCAACGACTCACTAACTTCGCAGCTAGACTGCCTTCATCTCACTGCTGTCTCAAGGACTCCCTCTGGTGGAACCAGGAAAAATGTCAAGTGTTGTGTGCTTATCAGGTGATTGTGAATTACCTTTCATGCATCCTCCTGGGTACATGTGGCACCAAGCGAGCTGGGCTACACATAGTCACATCTTACTAGACCTCCATGGCTATAGAACGCGTATGTAGAATAATTAGGCTTTGTGCAGCTAGCTAAATGATTACATTATATGTGTCATTGCAGTGGATGATGTTATGAGAAGATGGAGAAGCATTCGCGACCAATACAGGCGCCAACACCAGCAGAGGACCAACAGTGGGTCAGCAGCACCCAGAAAGCGAAAGTACGCTTACTTTGACAGGCTGGGTTTGCTTGCTGCTATTCTGGATCTCAAACCGTAAGTACATACATCACGCCACATACCACATATGCAGTTTAGCCTCACCTCTCCAACATCTTCTAATCCCCTTTCATTTCCCAACAGATCTGATGATCCTCCTGCACGGGCGCCTACACCTCAACCCATTCCACCACCGAAACAACCTTGGCAACAACAGGGTCAAATGGCTGCCTATAATCCGACTTCCCAATATGGCCACTTGTACATATCCAGTGTTGTAGGCTGGTCCCAACCTGGATCTGCTCAACATGGTCATATTGGGGGGTATGATTCTCGTGGGTATCATCTTACACAGGAATATAATCTCCCTTATCTGTATGGCAATGTGCCTACACATACCACCATCTGGGATTTAGTATGTAATTTATTTTTTAGAATTTAAAAACCAGTTAGTAATGGTTTTATATTTACTTTAACCTCCTCTTGTGTCTAAGAAATTTGCAGTAATCTACATGCCTGTAAACAACATATGCTAGCAATATGCTGTTCAGTAGGCATAGTCAACGTCTATTATTCATTATCAGTTCATATTGAGAGAAATGTTAGTTGTTTGTGAACATTTATTTTAACACCATGTTGTGTAACGCATATTTGCACTCATCTGAATGCCTACAAAGACCATATGGTACTTAGCTGGTGGTATATGGGCTATGGGAAAAGATTATTATATCGTTATATCTTATAATTTCTACCAATGTTTGTTATTTTTTCCCCATCCCTCTTAAAAATTGTTGGCTAATAGTGTTGAGCGATACGATACCGCAAGTATCGGGTATCGGCCGATATTAGCTGTTTCGGCCTTTCGATACTTAGTTCCGATATTTTCCATATATCGTATACCGGAATCGGAAGTTCCCATAATTCTTTGAGAGGCAATGTGATTTTAGTCAGCCAATGAGGAATCCTAAGAAGTGTGGGCACATCCTGTACTGCTGCGGTCATGTTAACTAATGGCATGGCTGTGATTGGATGCTGAAATGATGTCAGAATGCACTATAAAAGGCGCTGCCGCCATTTTAGCGTCACTGTGCTGTGAATTCAGTAAGGGACAGAACGCTGCTGTGCTGACTCTGAGGGACAGTTAGAGATTGCGATTTAGTGTACTGTGCTGTAGGCAGGCTAGCACCAACCGCTGTGTAAAGCTTCCTTTTGCCTGCAGTGTTGTTTTAACAGCTCTGCAAGGTGTGTGTGAGTGCAGGTGACGCTGCAGTTTGCTCTGCATGCAACGCTGTCTGTAGGCATCTGCACGTGTCACTCACAGACTCTTTTTTTTTTCTTCAGTGTAATTCTTGCTGCTCCATGCAATTTAACTATTAGTGTGACGCGCTTCCATCCGTATCCAATACATTGGTTGCAAACACTATAGAAGTAGACAAAGGAGTAGCCTTTCACAGATTGTGAACAGTTGTATTTCAGTGTTCACTTCAGTCTGTGTTTTTTATTTTTTGAGTGCACATCACGCTCCAGTTACTTGTTCAAGCACTGCTGCTTGTACTCTGCTGAGCGTGTCTCAGTGCCTCATCCTTTTCATTTCTCTCCAATTGGTTCTGCTCCATTCCATTTAAAATAAATATAATCTATTAGTGTGACGCGCTTCCATCTGTATCCAATACATTGGTTGCAAACACTATAGAAGTAGACAAAGGAGTAGCCTTTCACAGATTGTGAACAGTTGTGTTTCAGTGTTCACTTCAGTCTGTGTTTTTTATTTTTTGAGTGCGCATCACGCTCCAGTTACTTGTTCAAGCACTGCTGCTTGTACTCTGCTGAGCGTGTCTCAGTGCCTCATCCTTTTCATTTCTCTCTAATTGGTTCTGCTCCATTCCATTTAAAATAAATATAATCTATTAGTGTGACGCGCTTCCATCCGTATCCAATACATTGGTTGCAAACACTATAGAAGTAGACAAAGGAGTAGCCTTTCACAGATTGTGAACAGTTGTGTTTCAGTGTTCACTTCAGTCTGTGTTTTTTATTTTTTGAGTGCACATCACGCTCCAGTTACTTGTTCAAGCACTGCTGCTTGTACTCTGCTGAGCGTGTCTCAGTGCCTCATCCTTTTCATTTCTCTCCAATTGGTTCTGCTCCATTCCATTTAAAATAAATATAATCTATTAGTGTGACGCGCTTTCATCCGTATCCAATACATTGGTTGCAAACACTATAGAAGTAGACAAAGGAGTAGCCTTTCACAGATTGTGAACAGTTGTGTTTCAGTGTTCACTTCAGTCTCTGCGTAATAACCACACTTAGGCCTTATAACTTTTCTGACTTTCTTTATCAATCTACCAAGATGAAGAAGGCAGGGAGTAAGGCACGTGGTCGTGGCCATGGAGTTTCAGCAGGGAGAGGACGTGGGGATTCTGTGGCTGCTGCCGCCCTCAGTGACACAGCATCCACCAGTTTTACCCATGAGCGTTCCTTTATGCGCAGTTTGGTAGGAGCTCGGCGTGCCCCCCTGCTGCGGGAAGAACAAATTGAAGCCGTTGTTGGTTGGATGGCAGCCAATGCATCGACTTCAATTCCTTCCACCTCCTCTCAGGAACACAACACTGTTGAGCAACCATCTGTCTGTTCACCGCCTGTCAAATTGCCCAGGCAGTCAGAGAGTTCTGTACAGGAGCCAGCTGAGTCTCTGCTTCTGTTCTCAGAATCTGTTGGCTCGCAAACACGGGCACAGGCAAGCAGCATTCTGCAATTTGAAGAAGAGGGAGTATGCAGTGATGCGCAACAGCTGTGTCTCTCTCAATCTGAAGAGGCGGGTGTAGCCAGTGCCGATGGACAGCACACCGCAGAATGCATCTTATGATGATGATGAGACTCAGGTGCCAGGTTTTGTGGAGCATGGTGCTGCCCAGATCATCCAACAGCAGCAGGTGTTGGAAGAGGGTAGTGGAGATGATGAAGTCCGAGACCCAACATGGCGTGAGCAACAGGAAGGTGGTGGGAGCAGCTCTGAGGAAGAGATTGTCCCAACGGTACAAAGAGGGGAGAGGTAGGCTGCAGACTCGCTTGCCTGTAGCCTCCAGTTTGGCACCTGTTGGGAGCAGTTCTCTTAGAAATGTCAAAATTGGCGCTCCCATGACTTGCACTGCGTGGTCCTTTTTTGACAGACTTGTAGATGATATTTGCTATGTTCAATGCAAGCTGTGTAAGCAAAAAGTTAAAAGAGGTAAAAATATCAGTAACCTGAATACCACAAATATGTGGAAACATGTACGGACAAAGCACGTAGCTGAGTTACAAAGACACAATGGAGATGTAGGCCAACCTACAGCAGCACCTACATCTTCAGGTCGTGTTGGAGCCTCTACCTCCAGCTCACACACACCTGGTTCGGCTTCCTCACAGGATCTCCATGGAAGAACCTCGGTCACTGTTGTCCATAGACAAACTGTTATTCCACCCACAGCAGCAAGTTCACAGTCATCGTCACACTCCCAGACCACAAAACAGCCATCGGTACCACAGGCATGGGATAAAAGACGGCCATACTCGGCAAACCATCCACGAGCACAGGCTCTGAATGCTGGCATTGCAAAACTCCTGTCCCTTGAAATGCTGTCATTCAGGCTGGTGGAGACTGACAGTTTCAGGAACTTTATGGCATTGGCAGTCCCACAATATAATGTGCCAAGCCGATTTTATTTCAGCAGGCAAGCCGTCCCTGCTCTGCAAAAACATGTCGAGGGAAACATTAAACATGCGCTACTAAACGCCGTCAGTAGCAGGGTCCACCTGACCACCGATGCGTGGACCAGTACCCATGGCCAGGGACGATACCTTTCCCTCACTGCCCATTGGGTCAATGTTGTGGAGCTGGTACAGATCTTGCCAGTGGCGCTGTACGTGTTCTGCCAACTCCAAGGATTGCAGGAATCCAGTCTGTACACATTGATTCCTCCTCCTACTCCAGTTCCTCAGAATCATCGCTGCACGAGCCGTCACGGTATACCTCCACATGGACCCGTGAACGCTTACCTGTTGCGACCGATATGAGCACAGCCGTGGCCAAACGTCAACAGGCCGTCCTGAAATTAATTTCCATGGAGAATCGAAGCCACACAGCGCAGGAGCTCTGGGATGCCATCAAGCAGGAGAGCGACGTGTGGTTTTTGTCAGCTAATCTCCAGCCAGGCTTGGTAGTGTGTGACAATGGCCGAAATCTGGTGGCAGCTCTGGGCCTTGGCAACCTCACTCACATACCATATCTGGCACATGTGCTCAACTTGGTCGTGCAGAGTTTTTTGAGGGACTATCCGGATCTTGATGCACTGCTGCACAAGGTCCGCCTAGAGTGCGCTCACTTGCGACGTTCCAGCATGGCCAGATCGCGCATTGCAGCTCTGCAAGTCAGATTTCGCCTTCCTGAACATCGCATCATATGTGACGTACCCACCAGGTGGAATTCCACGTTACATATGTTGGAGCGGTTGTGTGAGCAGCAGCCAGCAGTAATGGAGTATCAGCTGCAACAGGCGCAATCAACTCGCAATTTGCGCCGTTCACACTTCACCACTACTGAGTGGGCCTCTATGAAGGACATCTGCGACGTTTTGCGTGCGTTTGATGTCTCAACGCGGATGGCGAGTGCAGATGATGCACTAGTCAGCATGACTGTCCCCCTTATCTGCCTGCTTCAGAAATCACTGAAAGCACTAAAGGAAGAGGTTTTGGAAGAGGTGGAGGATGAGGAGTCACAAATTCAATTACCTTCAGGACAGTCATCGCAACGTGGTTCCTCACAAAGGGCTGGGCAGGGCTCACTTTGTGAGGAGGATGAGGAGGAGTCAATGGAGGAGGAAGAAATCCCTACAGAGGGAGGTACACAACGCTCTAGTCAGTATGTAGAGCGAGGGTGGGGTGATGCAGAGGAGGCAGAGATGACGCCTCTTCCAGAGGACAGCCTTTGTTGGCCAGTTGGGAGTCTGCAGCACATGGTTGATTTCATGCTTCAGTGCCTGAGAAACGACCGCCGCATCGCCCACATTCTCACCACGTCAGATTATTGGGTGTACACCCTCCTAGACCCTCGCTACCGGGACAACTTACAAACCCTCATCACACCGGTGAACCGGGACCGTAAAATGCAGGAGTACCAAGACACACTGGTGCAATCCATACTGTTGTACATTCCAGCCGAGAGAGCTGCTGCTGCTGCTACTGCTTTACAAAGCAGCTCTGTGCGTCGAGGCAGTGTAGACACCTCTACAACAAGAGGGAGCACAAGCAGCGCCTCTGCACAGGGCAAGAGCTGTATGTTACAAATGTGGCGAAGTTTTGTGACAGCGCCAGCAAGGTCTACACCATCCGAGACGGCTCCAGTCACCAGGAAGAAACGTTTCCGTAAGATGGTGACAGACTACTTGGCTTTCCCTCTACGTGTACTCCCAGATGCCCCTTCCCCTTTCAAATTTTGGGTCTCTAAGTTGGATACATGGCCAGAGCTTAGCCAGTATGCATTGGAGGTGCTGGCTTGCCCTGCTGCCAGTGTATTATCTGAGCGCGTCTTTAGTGCTGCAGGTGGTGTAGTAACAGACCGTCGCATGCGACTATCCTCAGAGAATGTAGACCGGCTTACTTTTCTGAAAATGAACAAGGCATGGATCTCACCTGAATTTGCCTGTCCGTTTTCAGATTAAATAACTGTTTGGCAACGTTTTCCATGTCTCCTGTTATGTTCATCTTTCTACCACCTGAACTCTACTCCCTGGGCTACAACACCGCCATTTGTTGCTCGTAAGTAATTGGCCGGGGTACCGACTCCTGGCCAGCCTGGTTACAGCACGACAGCTGTTTCCTGGCAGTGTGAACGTCAATTATCCTCCAATAAGTTGTGCTGTCGTGTTGCATTCGGGTTAGCCGACTCTATGGTGCCTGCAGTTTAGGTGATTCCTATGTGTGCTGTGGGATATGTAAATAAAGGCTGTTTCCATTGTGACAATAGGACAAGCACCCACTGTAGGACTGTGTGATTCGGTAACTGCGGACGGCTTGCGTCCTGTCAACTTACATTTTCATGGGTGCGTTCTGCTACCCGTCCGGGGTCCAGTACCGTCAACTGGTTCTCCCAGTGCCTTTGGCCTAGGTGCCTCCATCTCCGTATCCGAGTTCCACCAACGTCTGCTGGTCCTTGGTAGTGCTTTGGAGCACAGGTACCTCCTGCTTAGTAACCGTGTCACAGTAACGTCAGCTGGTACTCGGTTGTGACATTGCCTCTTTCTTCTGCTCCTTCCTCGCCTGGCCCCTCCGGCTAGGTGCTCCATCCCGACCAAGTTCCACAACGTCTGTGTCTTGTAGTGCTTTGGCACGGTACTCGCTTAGTACGTGTCCAGTAAGTGCTGTACTCGTTGTGACATTGCCTCTTCTTGTGCCCTCGGTTCAGACATCATGGTCTCGTTATCATGCCTGCTCATCTGATACCGTCAGGGTTCCAGTAACGTCAGCTGGTTCTCGGAAATTAGACGACCTTAAAGACTACCCAGAAGAAGATGACGACAACAAGGACGACGAGCATGAAGCCAACCAGCCTGAACACCATCACAAAGAAAAAATAAAAGATTACCCAGAAGAAGATCACCAACAGGACAAAGAAGATTAAGACAAACTACAAGATACAGAACAAGAGACAGAAGAACAATAAGCAGAAGATCAAAAAGCAGAAGAACATGAAGTATAAGACCAAAATGAAGAGCAAAATATATGCTCTAAATTCTAAGCAGAAGAAGACTAAGCAGTGCATGGGGGTGAGTCCGTTCCTCCTCGTGGTGCCCCTGAAAATGCCTGCTGCTGCAGGCTAAACTGAACACGGACAATTACTGTTGTAATTTAAATCTTTTGTGACAGCAAGAACGGAAGGATGAACAATTCATACTTTTACAGATTACAAGTACAGGAATCTCTGTCACAAATAAGAATATGATGAAGAAGATGAAGAGGAAGAAGATGAAGAATTTGAATATGAAGAAGATTAATTAGTTTAATAATAACAATATGAGTAATGTAAACAAAAACATGAATAGCAAGAAGTTTAAGAAGAAGATTAAGAAGGTGAAGATGAAGAATAATTTGATGAGAAAGATGATGCTGCTGAAGATTATGAAGGAGAAAGTGTGGCACTGGCAAAAGTTAAAAAGGTGAAGAGCATGGAAGTTGTGAAACATACATATTTGCCAAAATAGAAAAAAGGTTAACAACATTGTCAATTTGTTAGTCAATCCAAACGTATTTCCAAAAAAAATATATATTAATGCTATTCCAATGCATTGGGTTAAACATGTATGCCTTTATTGTCTCCTCAACCTCCCCCAATACATTCTACATTAGTCTTTGTTGTTTTCCTTCATGTACAATTAACCAACAAGGCAAGAATGGTTTTTTTTAATGTCGATATTTGGTTCCCACAGACTTACATGGGACTTCCGGTATCGGAATCGGATATCGACGATATTTAGTGATATCGGCGATACCATTCTGATCCGATATTTTTAGATATCGAGCAGTATCGCTCAACACTATTGGCTAATGCATCATTGCATTAGTCTAGTCTTACAACCCAACCATATGGGGCAGATATGGTGCTCACTAGTGATAGTGAAAGTTTGTAATTGTGTAAAATATTATTTCACTACATGTTGGCTACTGCATATTTGAAGTAGTCTAATCTTGTCAACCAAACATATGGCTAACAGATGGTCTTCACTATACATAGTGAACGGTTGTATTTTTTGATCATTTAATTTGACTAACATTTCTCAAATGCATCTTTGCACTTGTGGTATGTGATAAATCCAACATATGGGTCACATATGATCAGTACTACCCATAGTGACTATTGTTTATTGCCTTTACATACTATTATGTGTGGAACAATATGTAATGTTGTCATGCCTTTTTTTGGTTCTTGTGTAAGAATGCACACTTACAATATTGTGCTGTAAATACATATACCATATGAAGCAAATATGGTAGTCACTACCTCAAGTGGCAGTTTGCACATATAAATATCTATTTTTCAAAAAGTTTTGAGTCTTTTTTCATAACTTGGTTGTACTCAACCACCAACACATCTGTTATGACCATTAACACCAGACAGAGACTATGTGAATATGGGAATTTGCATTGGTCCTCAAATCCCCTCGCAATCCTCTTCCACTCTTCCATCTTTGGCTCAGGCATCACCAGTTGATGAAGTCTGTGCCACAGTTGTGAGCAGGTATCACGCACAATGCCAGAGATGTTGGACGTCCCAATCAAAAAATACAGATGGAGTGAGGAATAGGATATGCCAGTAGTTATGAACCTAGAAATAACCAAATGTACAGAGAACAATCAATACACATGCACAAAGGTTTAACAAACACACTATATATAACCCTTACATGACTTAATGTCCAAACAATCATAAGTGAAATGTAGGCCAAGTACCATTTTTCTCTAATGTTTATAGGAGAATTAATAGCTGTCTACAAATATCTCAAGGGCTGTCACATTGTAGAAGGATCATCTTTATTCTCATTTGCACAAGGAAAGACTAGAAGCAATGGGATGAAACTGAATGGGAGGAGACACAGATTAGATATTAGAAAAACTTTTTGACAGTTAGGGTGATCAATGAGTGGAACAGGCTGCCACAAGAGGTGGTGAGTTCTCCTTCAATGGAAGTCTTCAAACAGAGGCTGGATAGACATCTGTCTGGGATGATTTAGAGAATCCTGCTTTGAGCAGGGGGTTGGACCAGAAGGCCCAGGAGGTCCCTTCCAACTCTACCATTCTATGATTCTATGATTATATTCACATCATTGTACAGGTACTTCAAGGTGATATATGGCCTATATTATGAGGATATTTCTGCAACAGGCATAAGGGTAAAGGGAAACTAGTGGGAAAACACATCATCAATAGACAGTATGTAGGTGAGGAATTCAGACCGTAGCGTAAGGAGAAGTCGCTCCTCTGCAGAGATAGCTTTCCGCATCCTGGTAGGTGATCCCTGGGCGCACAATCTCCCACAAAACATTAAATCTGGGAATGGTCATCTGACAAAACTGGACAAAATTCTCTGGAAGAGTCCGCAGAGATGCATACAGCCGGTGAAAATGGCCTTTATTGAGTCGTTGCCTCAAATGCGGAAACACCCACATTCGCCTCCTCCTTCGCGGATCAACGATCACTGGGTAAGGATGGCCAAAGCAGCAGCACAAAACACAGTTGTACAACACTCGATCAGTTGGGGAGAACTGAAGAGTGTCAGACATGTTGGCAAGCAAGCAGCAGCCCTCAACACAAGCAGACCACAAAAATGCAAGATTGGGGTTGCAACCGATGCAGAGCAATAAATAGCCTTGCTGATGATGATTTGAATGAGTTTCAGGCCTAAAAACCGTTAAATGTCCATTTTGCAAGGCGGCGAGAAAAATACGCTATACGGATGCCATACGGATTGCATACGGATGCTTACATACACAAAACACGCAGCTGCACCCTGAAAATGCATGAAATACGGATTGTTGTGCCTGCAACATTTTGGCGTAATACGGCCGTACAATACGCTCCGTATTTTTGTACGCTGAGTGTGACTCCAGCCTAATAGGGACCGACAGGTATTCTACTACACTCAATCCAGTAGATGGACACCCAACCTGTAGTTTTCACATTTTAAAAATGAGGTCCCGACACCACCAAAGTGGAATAACTGTCATGAGAATAGAAATAGTATAATTGGGACCAACACTTCTTAGTGTATGTTTCCACAGTCCGGATTGCAGGCGCTTTGGACGCAGCGTAAAGCCCGCTCCGCCCAAAGCGCCGGCCCCCTTTCTACGCGCAGTGATTCAGCAAGTGTTTATTGAACACATGCGGAATCACCACATCATATCCATAGACTGTATTATTTATCTTATCAAGATAAATAGACATGCTGCGTTCAATAAAGACGCGCCGCATGTCCGGATTCGTGGGTGTGTCACCCGCGTTTTACTACGCATAGTGGAGACCGGATTTCTTCAAATCCCCTCCACTATGCTGTAACATCTGGACGCTGCGGATTAAACTCTGAAGGTTGTACGCAGCGTTCAATCTGCAGTAATCGGAAGTATTCCAGAACTTGGAAACATATCCTAACACTACAGCTAACCCAGCAGATGTACACCAACCATGACTGTTCACATTTCCACAAATTTGTGTTAACATCAGAAGCCACACAAAAGACATCACAGTTACGTGACATTAATTCATCACACTAAAAAATGCAATATCACTCAGTCTCTACAGTCTGTGATTGGGGTGCAAAACTCAAGGTCGTAAACATCCGTGTTTTTTCTTTTCTAAGACCTTCACACCGGCGGAGAGAAACTATTCCATCGGGGACAGGGAGTTACTGGCTATGAAATTGGCTTTCTCGGAGTGGAGACATCTCCTAGAAGGGGCACATTTTCCCTTTCAAGTATTCACCGACCACAAAAATCTGTTGTATCTGCAGACGGCTCAGCGGTTGAACTCTCGCCGGGCCAGATGGTCCTTATTCTTCTCCCGATTTAATTTCACCTTCATTTTCTCTCTGGGGAGAAGAATCTCCATGCCGATGCTCTATCCCATTCTGTTGTCTCTTCTGAGGAGGGGGACGAGCCTCAGCTTATTGTCCCTTCGGAGAGTCTACGAACGGTAGCTCCGGTTTCGCTTGAGTCTGTGCCTTCTGGGCAAGACTCTGGTACCACCAAATCTGCATCCAGAGGTCCTCTCTTGGGGTCACACGTCTAGGTTAGGTGGTCAATTCGGGATCAAAAGGACGTCTGAGGTTCTGGCGAGGTCATATTGGTGGCCGCGAATGACGCACGACATTAGGGACTATGCCCAAGCGTTTGTCTCCTGCACCAAGCATCGGCCATCCCGGCAGAGGCCCACGGGCTTGTTACACCCCTGCCGGTGGTAGATAGGCCCTGGGAGATGGTCAGGATGGACTTCATTGTGGGTTTGCCCAAGTCCCGTAACAATACAGTCATCTGGGTAGTCACCGACCATTTCTCCAAGATGGTACATTTAGTTCCCCTTCCGTGGGTACCATCTGCAAGGGCTTTAGCAGTGCTTTTTATAAAGTGCGTCTTCCGGCTACACTGCATGCCTGACAAGATAGTCAGTGACTGGGGTCCACAGTTTGCTTCTCGGTTCTGGAGAGAGCTCTGTCGGCTGCTCAATATTGAGCTTAATCTCTCTTCAGTGTTTCATCCCGAGACAAACGGGTTGGTGGAGAGGGCCAATCAGACTCTGGTCACATACTTACAGCACTTCGTCTACATCCTAAGACGATTTTGAGGTGAACGCGATTGTCGGCTCCATGGTGGTGCGCGTTAAAAAAAATTTTGGGGTCGACTGGAGAATATGACTTAGGAGCCTCTTGAGCACATCCATGCCCCTTCGCTTATTGTGGCCTTTGAGCATAGCAAGGTTTCCCGGGGGAGAAAGGGTGCTAGGGAGGGGGGTAAAGTTAGGCGCTGTGATTCTTCCTCTGTACAGGATGGATCCCAAGCCTTGCCTTCTCCTGCGGTCTCCCATTCAGTTTTGACTGTAGTAAATGCTGCTTAGCAAAGACATCAGTCTCAGCGTCTTGCTCAGACTCGGGCTATGCGTGTTGTTACTGCTGCCTCTTCACTTTCAGCTATGGTAACTAACACTAGACAGCGGCGAGCAGTCATTTCTGAGGATTCGCTCTACTGGGCATGCTCGTGAGGTGGCGACCTCTCATTGGTGGTTGGGTGTCAGCTGTTCAGGTCCCGCTCCGGCTCCAGATTGGTCCGCGAGTAAGGTCGTATCTGACTGGACTTAGGCGCAGTCTATAAAAGGATCTTTGGGGTGCCCGTCGGTGCGCTAGGAGCATTTATACTTGCTGTGTGTGTTGGTGGAAGCGTGACCTATCCGTATACATGTGTGCTGCTTTGTTCTCTATGAGCATATTTCTTATCAGGCAGTTTAGGGTGGGAATTCCAACTTGGCTTGGTAACTGTTCCCGTTCTGTGTGCAGTTAACACAGCAGTGTTCAGAACAAGCACAACCACCAGCTCAGTGGGGGGGGGGTTAAGTTATAGGGACCCCCAACTAGCATCTATACACTATGTACCCCTCCGTGGAGTAATGGAGTCAGGGACTTAGCACTCTGTTCACACGGAGTGACGTTTAACTCGGTGTATTTACGGTGCTGGTTCCCAGCTACGCTCCGCCATTGTTCTCTAGCTGCAGTTTCTCCATCTCCACACGGTTGACCCGGGTCGCGATTGCACCTTCCTCTAATTTATATTCGGTGCAATCTGTAGACTCTAAAGGTATGCCACACTAAACAATATCGCTAACGGGATCGCTAAAAAACGTCACTATTTAGCGATCCCGTTAGCGATATTGTTCAGTGCGCAGCTTCCAGCGACGAGCTTCCTGCTGTGATCTCGCTCGTCGCTGGAATCGTTCGGACCCTATTTTCATCGCTGGCGCTCCCGCTGGGTAAGTATCTTATCGCTGTGTGGCACCTTTTCTTAGCGATTTAGCGGTACTTTTGTACCGCTAAAGTCGTTAAGAAGATCGCTAACGGCGATAGCGTCGTTAACTATATCGCTAAATGCGGCAGCATTTAGCGATATAGAAACAATCCGCTAGCGATCTCATTAGTATGCAACGCTAACGAGATCGCTAGCGGGATAGCTCAGTGTGGCAGTACCTTTACAGTGTGTCCAAGTATTGCTTCTAAGAGAGAATAGGATATTTTACATATGCACTATTTATTTTTCAAATGGGCACTGTGAAGACACAGCGTTTATTCTTAATTATGCCAGACATGTTATTCAGCAGGTCAGGAGGCTTGAGCCATTGTTCATATGAGCCTGAACGTTGACTCTTGAATTAATATTTGTTGCAGCTTATTGTCTGCTATCCTTGGGGAACAGGGTAACTGAACAATTGATGTTTGCTAATATGTTGATTTCCCATTATATCAGTCTATGCAGTTTGTTGATCTACAAAACATTTAAGGACCAACTAGGCAGATTGATTGAACACTCGAACAATGAGAGATGACATCCACCCACGTTCCCCCAGACCTGTGGATGATGGTCTGGAAGACAGCTGTGGGTATAAAAAGGGACCTCTATCCTTCTGCAAAGAGACTCTGCATGACAGTAGTCAAGACACCATGGCTGGAACTGAAGGAATACAGATTTGAGACACTCTGCAGGACCCCAGCTGGAGGAATACATATGTACTTCATTGACCATTACTGAACCCATGGAGACATTTGGAGAAGCCAGGTTGGGACAATCGGGTCAACTGGCCCAATGTAGACGCTTGAAGAAGCCAGGTTGGGACAATCTGGTCGCCTGGCCACATACCTCCAGGGACTGTCAGTTTC
Source organism: Oophaga sylvatica (assembly GCA_033576555.1). Classification (NCBI taxonomy): domain Eukaryota; kingdom Metazoa; phylum Chordata; class Amphibia; order Anura; family Dendrobatidae; genus Oophaga; species Oophaga sylvatica. Next base: position 6,289 of record JARQOD010006142.1, on the reverse strand, counting down.
TTGAGCTTGCAGCTACCTCCTCTTTGTAGGTGCTTGCCCAAAGCAGTGTGCCACTGGATGGGATAATTGGCCCTGGAAGCTCTGAAGTCGCATATGTTTTAGTTCCCAATGAGCGCAGTTAAATGATGAGACTCTGTAATTTGCACTCTCTTGTGTATTTGCTGGGACTGTTCTATATGTTATTGTCTGTTGATGGTTCAATAAAGTATTGCAACACTGTGTTACCCTCACCTTGTGTTGTCTGAGTAGTATTCTCCCATGGGAAAAGAGAATAGGCATACAGAGGATTGAGCCCTGGTCCATATAGTCTTTCTAAAGACAGCCAGGCCAGAGGATGAGAGCACCCACTGACCCTTGTATCTCCACAGGCCCCATGTTTGTTAGCATATACTCATGTATAAACTGCCCAGTAACACACAATGCCTGCAGTTTGCATGCAGAGGAAAATATAGTGCTACTCACATGCACCATATCCAAATGTATGTAAAATGCCTTCCATAAATGAAATGCCATTATAAGTACTATGTGTGTCATTATATTGAATTGTTGCACATGCCACTTTTGTATGTATGACCCTTATTCCTTCCATTAGAAATTCAGTTGATCAGAAGAGTGATCCATTTTGAATTTATCAATAACTAGCTGAAGAGCCCGGCATTGCCCGGGCATAGTAACTAACTGTGGTTAGTTATAACAAATTATAATGATTATATTGCAAATAAAAACATTCCACATCATATATTCAACACTACAGATTTGCAACACAAATTAACTAAACGATTACCCAAGTATTGATAGTATTTTATTTTCAACTCATTCAAGAGACTTTTGATAAACATTTTTGGTTTTTCCTTCCGCTGCAAAGATGAACAGATTTTTGGCAGTTCCAACTCTTGAACAGGCCAGTAAAGTTGACCATGAGAAAAGCATGGAGATTGCAAATCGATCCCTACTACTTTCAAGGACTGTCCCTTAGCCTTGTTAATGGACATTGCAAATGCCGGTCGAAGTGAAAACTGGAGACGTTTAAAATCAAAAGGCAAATCAGATGGAATGAGTGGAATTCTTGGAAGGAAAATATCCTCTCTTTTGGCACATTCTGTTGCTGAGCTGTGTATCTAATCCTATCCTGTGTGATACCGACTGCTGAGCTATGTATCTAATCCTATCCTGTGTGATACCGACTGCTGAGCTGTGTATTTAATTCTGTCCTGTGTGATACTGTCTGCTGAGCTGTGTATCTAACCCTATCCTGTGGGATACTGTCTCCTGAGTTGTGTATCTAATCCTATCCTGAGTGATACTGTCTGCTGAGCTGTGTATCTAATCCTATCCTGTGTATAACTGACTGCTGAGCCATGTATCTAATCCTATCCTGTGTGATATTGTCTGCTGAGCTGTGTATCTAATCTATCCTGTGTGATATTGTCTGATGCTGTGTATCTAATCCTATCCTGTGTGATTCTGTTGCTGAGCGTGTATCTAATCCTTCCTGTGTGTTACAGTCTGCTGAACCTGTGTATCTAATCCTATCCTGTGTGATGTCTGCTGAGCCGATGTATCTAATCCTATCCTGTGTGATACTGTCTGCTGAGCCGTGTATCTAATCCTATCCTGTGTGATACGTCTCGCTGAGCCAGTGTATCTAATCCTATCCTGTGTGATACTGTCTGCTGACCTGTGTATCTAATCCTATCCTGTGTGATACTGCTGCTGAGCCATGTATCTAATCCTATCCTGTGTGTACTGTCTGCTGAGCCGTGTATCTAATCCTATCCTGTGTGATACTGTCTGCTGAGCCATGTATCTAATCCTATCCTGTGTGATACTGTCTGCTGAGCGTGTATCTAATCCTATCTGTGTGATACTGTCTGCTGAGCCTGTGATCTAATCCTATCCTGTGTGATACTGTCTGCTGAGCCAGTGTATCTAATCCTATCCTGTGTGATACTGTGCTGAGCTCTGTATCCAATCCTATCCTGTGTGATACTGTCTGCTGACCTTGTATCTAATCCTATCTTGTGTGATACTGCTGCTGAACCATGTATCTAATCCTATCCTGTGTGATACTGTCTGCTGAGCTGTATCTAATCCTATCTGTGTTACTGTCTGCTGAGCTGTGTATCTAATCCTATCCTGTGTGATACTGTCTGCTGAGCAGTGTATCTAATCTATCCTGTGTGTTACTGTCTGCTGACCTGTGTATCTAATCCTATCTTGTGTGATACTGACTGCTGAAGCGATGTATCTAATCCTATCCTGTGTGATACTGTCTGCTGAGCCGTGTATCTAATCCTATCCTGTGTGATACTGTCTGCTGAGCCGATGTATCTAATCCTATCTGTGTGTAACTGCTGCTGACAGTGTATCTAATCTATCCTGTGTGATACTGTTGCTGAGCCGTGTATCTAATCCTATCCTGTGTGATACTGTCTGCTGAGCCGTGTATCTAATCCTATCCTGTGTGATACGCTGCTGAGCCGTGTATCTAATCCTATCCTGTGTGATTACTGTCTGCTGAGCCGTGTATCTAATCCTATCCTGTGTGATACTGCTGCTGACCATGTATCTAATCCTATCCTGTGTGATACTGTCTGCTGAGCCGGTATCTAATCCTATCCGTTGACGCTGTGAGTGTATCATAATCCTATCTGTGTGATTGATCTTGACTGTATTAATCCTATCTGTTGTGTACTGTCTGCTGAGCCATGTATCTAATCCTATCCTGTGTGATTACTGTCTGTGAGCCATGTTATCTAATTCCTATCCTGTGTGATACTGTCTGCTGACCTGTGTATCTAATCCTATCCTGTGTGATACTGTCTGCTGAGCAGTATCTAATCCTATCCTGTGTGATTAACTGTCTGCTGAACTGTATAATCCTATCTTTGTATTCCTTGCTGAGCATGTATCTAATCCTATCCTGTGTGATACTTCTCTGAGCCTGTGTATCTAATCCTATCCTGTGTGAACTGTTGCTGACCTGATAATCTATCTGTGTGATACTGTCTGCTGACCTGTTATCTAATCCTATCCTGTGTGATACTGCTGCTGAGCCAGTGTATCTAATCCTAATCCTGTGTGATACTGTCTGCTGAGCGGGTGTATCTAATCCTATCCTGTTTTGATTACTGTCTGCTGAGCTGTGTATCTAATCCTATCCTGTGTGATACGCTGCTGACTTGTATCTAATCCTATCTGTGTGATACGCTGCTGACTGTGTATTAATCTTCCTGTGTGATACTGTGCTGAGCGTGTATCTACCTATCCTGGTACGTCCTGATGTGTATCTAATCCATCCTGGTGATGTCTGCTGAGCGTGTATCTAATCCTATCCTGTGTATACTGCTGCTGACGACATCCTATTGTGTAGTCTCTGACTTATCTAACCTTCCTGTGTGATATCTGTGACTGTATCTAATCCTATCCTGTGTGATCTGCTGCTGAGCCTGTATCTAATCCTTCCTTGTGTACGTCTGCTGACCGTGTATCTAATCCATCCTGGTGATAGTCTGCTGAGCCTGTATCTAATCCTATCTGTGTGATACTGTCTGCTGAGCGTGTATCTAATCCTATCTGTGTGATACGTCTCTGAGCCATGTATCTAATCCTATCCTGTGTGATACGTCTCTGAGCGTTTCTAATCCTATCCTGTGTGATACTCTGCTGAGCCTGTATCTAATCCTATCCTGTGTGTACTGTCTGCTGAGCCTTATCTAATCCTATCCTGTGTGATAGTCTGCTGACTGTGTATCTAATCTATCCTGTGTGTACTGTCTGCTGACTGTGTATCTAATCCTATCCTGTGTGATACTGCTGTGACTGTATCTAATCCTATCCTGTTGATACTGTCTGCTGAGCCGTGTATCTAATCCTATCCTGTGTGATACTTGCTGACTTGTATCAATCCTATCCTGTGTGATACTGTCTGCTGACCGTGTATCTAATCCTATCTGTGTGATACTTGCTGACCTGTATCTAATCCTATCCTGTGTTTACTGTCTGCTGAGCTGTGTATCTAATCCTATCTGTGTTTACTGTCTGCTGAGCTGTGTATCTAATCCTATCCTGTGTGATACTGTCTGCTGACCGTGTATCTAATCCTATCCTGTGTGTTACTGTCTGCTGACCTGTATCTAATCCTATCTGTGTGATACTGACTGCTGACCTGTATCTAATCCTATCCTGTTGATATGTCTGCTGAGCGTGTATCAATCCTATCCTGTGTGTACTGTCTGCTGAGCCTGTATCTAATCCTATCCTGTGTGTATGTCTCTGAGCCGTGTATCAATCCTATCTGTGTTACTGTCTGCTGAGCTGTGTATCTAATCCTATCTGTGTGATACTGCTGCTGAACTGTATCTAATCCTATCTGTGTGATACTGTGCTGAGCTGTATCAATCCTATCCTGTGTGTACTGTCTGCTGACTGTATCTAATCCTATCTGTGTGATACTGCTGCTGACCATGTATCTAATCCTATCCTGTTGATCTGTCTGCTGAGCCGTGTATCTAATCCTATCTGTGTACTGTCTGCTGAGCTGTGTATCTAATCCTATCCTGTGTGATACTGTCTGCTGAGCGTGTATCTAATCCTATCCTGTGTGTACTGTCTGCTACTGTGTACTAATCCTATCTGTGTGATACTGCTGCGACCTGTATCTAATCCTATCCTGTGATACTGTCTGCTGAGCTGTGTATCTAATCCTATCCTGTGTTACTGTCTGCTGAGCGTGTATCTAATCCTATCTGTGTGATACTGCTGCTGACGTGTATCTAATCCTATCCTGTTGTACTGTCTGCTGAGCTGTGTATCTAATCCTATCCTGTGTGTTACTGTCTGCTGAGCTGTTATCTAATCCTATCTCTGTGTGATCTGTCTGTGACCGTGTATCTAATCCTATCCTGTGTGATACAGTCTGCTGAGCCGTGTATCTAATCCTATCCTTAGTGTGATACTGTCTGTTGAGCCGTGTATCTAATCCTATCCTGTGTGATACAGTCTGCTGAGCCGTGTATCTAATCCTACCTTTGTGATACTGTCTGTTGAGCCGTGTATCTAATCCTATCCTGTGTGATAGTCTGCTGAGCCGTGTATCAATCCTTCCTGGTGAATACTGTTCTGACTGGCCATATCTATCCTGTGTGATACTGTGGCTGAGCGTGTATCTAATCCTCTCCTGTGTGATCTGTCTGTGAGCCGTGTATCTAATCCTATCCTGTGTGATACTGTCGCTGAGCTGTGTATCTAATCCTATGCTGGTGTACTAATACTGTCTGAGCTCGTGTATCTAATCCTATCCTGTGTGATACTGTCTGCTGAGCCTGTGTATCTAATCCTATCCTGTGTGATACTTTCTACTGACCTGTGTATCTAATCCTATCCTGTGTGATACTGTCTGCTGAGCCGTGTATCTAATCCTATCCTGTGTGATACTGTCTGCTGACTCTGTATCTATCTGACCTGTGTGTATTGTCTGCTGGCGTGTATCTAATCCTATCCTGTGTGATACTATCTGCTGACCTGTGTATAATCTATCCTGTGATATGATCTGTCTGCTGAGCCGTGTATCTAATCCTATCCTGTGTGATACTATCTGCTGACCTGTGTATCTAATCCTATCCTGTGTGTTATGTCTGCTGAGCCTGTATTATCTAATCTATCCTGTGTGATACTATCTGCTGACTGTGTATCTAATCCTATCCTGTGTATACTGTTGCTGACCTGTGTATCTAATCCTATCTGGTGTGTATTGTCTGCTGAGCTGTGTATCTAATCCTATCCTGTGTGATACTTTGCTGACCTGTGTATCTAATCCTATCCTGTGTGTTATTGTCTGCTGAGCTGTGTATCTAATCCTATCCTGTGTGATACTATCTGCTGACCTGTGTATCTAATCCTATCCTGTGTGATAGTGTCTGCTGAGCCGTGTATCTAATCCTATCCTGTGTGATTACTATCTGCTGACCTGTGTATCTAATCCTATCCTGTGTGTTATTGTCTGCTGAGCCGTGTATCTAATCCTATCCTGTGTGATCCTGTCTGCTGAGCTTTTATCTAATCCTATCCTGTGTGATACTGTCTGCTGAGCCATGTATCTAATCCTATCCTGTGTGATACTGTCTGCTGAGCTGTGTATCTAATCCTATCCTGTGTGATCCTGTCTGCTGAGCTGTGTATCTAATCCTATCCTGTGTGATACTGTCTGCTGAGCCATGTATCTAATCCTATCCTGTGTGTTACTGTCTGCTGAGCCGTGTATCTAATCCTATCCTGTGTGATACTGTCT